>PVHX01000947.1:0-82002 GCA_004024805.1 Geosciurus inauris
TCCAATTCATTCTTCATATTTGGAAAGTTTTCTGATATTATTTCATTGAATAGGTTGTTCATTCCTTTGGTTTGGAGTTCTATGCCTTCTTCTATCCCAATAATTCTCAAGTTTGGTCTTTTAATGTTGTCCCAAAGCTCTTGGATGTTCTGTTCATGGCTTCTTACCGTCTTCACTGTGTGGTCAACTCTATTCTCCAGGTTAAATATTTTGTCTTCAGTATCTGAGGTTCTGTCTTCTAAGTGGTCTAATCTGCTGGTGATGCTTTCTATTGAATTTTTGATTTGGTTTATTGTTTCTTTCATTTCAAGGATTTCTGTTTGGTTCCTTTTCAGAATCTCTATCTCCTTATTGAAGTGATTTTTTACTTCCAGTATTTGCCTGTGTATCTCTTTATCGAAGTGATCTTTTACTTCCTGTATTTGCCTACGAATCTCTTTATCAAAGTGATCTATTGCTGACTGGGTTTGCTCTCTTATATCATTCTTTAATTCACCGACCATTTTAATTATGTACATCCGGAATTCCTGTTCTGTCATTCCTCCTGGTATACAGACCATGGATTCTGGGAGTGTAGTATCTTGGTTTGTTTGAGTCACTTTCTTCCCTTGTTTTCTCATGATGTTTGTGTGTCTTTCCTTCTAGCTCTGCTGATCCAAGGTGTTACAGTTTTAACTCCTATATGGTTATAGTTTCCCTGCAGGGTTTCGTTACTTCTCCTCCAGTAGGTGGCGTTGTCTGTTGTTTGCTGGATTTTCCCGGCTCGTATCCTTGGTACTGGTCCCAGGCCAAGGTGAAACTCTGGGCCGCTGGTGGAGTCGCTGTTCCACTGTGGCCAAGGTTTGCTCCCAGGTGTTCACCTACGCCCCCTGGTGTGTAGGAAGTTCCGCTGTGTTAGCAGGTGGTCCACAAAGAACAGTAGCTGGGGTTCCGCTCAGGAGACAGTCAGTCCACAGCAGCAACTGCTAGCGGTCTCCCGTGGCTGGGTGGGTGCTGGGGCCAGGCACCCCACGCGGAAGCAGGCCCGGCACGCCCGGGGTAAACTCCGGGCTGGAGCCCTGGGCCGGATCCCCCACCGTAACTGCACTCCGCCGGTTGGCGCCGAAGTCACGCCTCCCGGCCACCGCTGTCGCCTGGTGGCCCTGTGCTCACACACGCAAGCGAGACTCTTGTGTGGGGCGGCGAGCCGCAGAGAGCTGCCAAGAAGCTGGTTGGAAAATGGCACCCCGCTACTTCCAGTTTCGGTCTCGGAGAGCCTGAGCCCTGGGCCGAGGCCCCCGCCTGCAACTGCCTTCCGCTGGCCGGCGCCAAAGTCACGCCTCCTGGCTACCGCTGTCGCCCAGTGGCCCTGCGCTCACACACACACGAGTAAGACTCGTGGGGCGGCAAGCTGCAGAGAGCTGCCAAGAAACTAGTCGGAAAATGGCACCCCGCTACTTCCAGTCTCAGTCTCGGAGAGCCGGAGCTCTGGGCCGAGGCCGGGGCTGCAATCGCTTTCTGCCGGCCGGCGCTGAAGCCACGCTTCCCGGCTACCGCTGCCTCCTGGTGGCCCTGCACTCACACACACGAGTGAGACTCTTGCGTGGGGCAGTAAGCCGCAGAGAGCTGCCAAGAAACTGGTTGGAAAATGGCACCCCGCTACTTCCAGTCTCAGTCTCGGAGAGCCTGAGCCCTGGGCCGAGGCCCGGGCTGCAACTGTGTTTCTTCGGCCGGTGCCGAAGCCACGCCTCCCAGCTACCAATGCCTCCCGGTGATCCTGTACTCACACACACACACACACACACACACACACACACACACACGAACGAAATTCCTGCGTGGGATGTTGAGCTCCAGAATGATGCCAGGAAGCTGGCTGGAAAACAGCGGCTCTACCACTTCCAGCCTTGGTCCCTGAGAGCCTAGCGCAGAGTGGACTGTCTAGGCCGCCATCTTGGAACCCCCTCAGTGTCATTCCTTTTTAAATTTCTCTACTCAGTTCTTTTCCACCCCCACACCCACCTACCTGCAGGAGGTCAAAGGAATGGATCCTGGCAGCATGGCTTCCCTTCCTCTCCCCTTTCCTGGTTCCTGTGCCCAAGCCTGCAGGGTTTGGGCAGTGGAGGAGGTAGGGTTCTGCACTGGTGAGGTTGCCATCCTTCTGTTGGGTATAATGGCCACCATTCCAGGTGGGCTCAGCATACCCTGCTGATGGGACTTGCTCCCATGCTGCTTCCAGGCCACTGGTCGCTCTTCTGTGAGATTCAGCCAGCACTCTCACCGTGGTCCCCTCCTCGCCACGCCAGCATCTGACATGGAACCAGCAAGAAAACATGGGCTCCATTTTCCACTAGCAAGGGTGGAGCAGGACTCCTGTTATCTGGCAGCAGTCACACAACACACAAGTTTACAAGTTCTTTCCCCCCCAACTTAGATGTCCCCAGAGGCAGATTGGCCAAGTCTGCTGAACAGATTTGCAACTCGAGACTGGAAGGCCAAGTCCCCTTTCTTGCCAGCACCCCCACTTTGAGTGATTCTTTTGGAGCCTTCACTCCCCTGACTTCCACATGTTCCTTGGTGAGGGGAGGAGTTCTCTTGTCGACATGATCATCAAGCATCACCCTCCAAAATGATATTCTCTCATTAGATCTTATATGGATTTCTTTGGAGGGGAGGATAGGAAGCAATGATGGTATTTGGTGCTGATTCTGAACTACTGACGTCCAACTGACTCAAACTTCTGTCACCTCCTTGACCTTATAACAAGAGAGGGTACTTTAAATCTTTTGTCTTCCAATTATTCACAATTTCAGGTACAGGGAATATCTCATTTGACATCTTGTTGGATTATAGGATGGGATCAATGTATTGAGAACCTACCATGTGTCAGTCACTGAGCACTCGTGTCTTATTTCATCCCCTGGCAACCCACTGGGTCAGTGTTGCTATTATCCCCATCACGCAGATTAGGAAACAAAGGCCCAAAGAGACAGAGTTACACACAGGAAGTTGCATGCACCCGTGAGCAGTGGCATCGCTGCCCACATCTGATGATTCAAGGGCCTGCTATCTCTAGCCACCTGCATATCTATTAGAAAAGCATTAGTGTTTAAAAAGAATCATGTAGTTTTAATGCTTTTTTTTCCTTTTGAAGATGATTGAGTGCCTTGGGGTGCCTCCTCTGATGAAAAACAAACACATGGTGGTTGGAAAGCCCCATAGGTATATCTCCACCCTTTCCCAGTGACTGCAGCTGCTTCAGAACCAGGAGGGTGTGTGCACCTGTCCTTGCAGGTTGCAACACAGGCTTGCCCCAACCTGCCTGATAGAGAGCCACAGAGAACCTTTGTTCTGGGGCTCAGACGGCGGGTGCCTGGGGGCAGAGGTTGCAGCCACCCAGCCCTGGAGGTGCTGCTGGTATGGGCCTTCCCTGGCCCAGGCCTCCCATCCCTCAGTGTTTCTGCACCTTGAAGCTCAGACACATCTCTGTGCTCTTAGAGCCATGCCAGGGTCCTGTGGGCTTAGACCCTCCCCTTCCCTCAGGTGATGTTCAAGATCCATCCTCCTGTCCTTCCTGACACAAACTCCACCTGTCACAGCTGTCTGTTAACCCTGGGAGGAAAAATGACCCTTATTTTTGGCCATTTTTGAGATACCTGGCCTTTGTGCTACGTGACCCTGAACCCCCATCCTCCTTTAGTGGAGAAGCAGAGGCCCAGGGTAAGGCACATTCTTTTGTATTTTCTAGGTACATCCTATATACCAGGCACAATGTTAGGTACGGGGGTCACTATAAGTCAGTTGTATAAAACTAGCCTTGATCCCAATTAATAAGAGAGCTGTGCTAGTGCAAGCTACAGGATCCACTAGTGGGGCAGCCAGGGGGACTTCACAGAAGTGGTGACATTTCCCTGGTTGTTCTGGGATGAATGGGCATTCACCAGGCAGATGAGGGAGGTGAAGGGAAGCCTAGACAGAATATGGGACATAGGTGACATGGAGGCAAAAGGCTAGTTCTTTATCAACCTAGCAGATTGTAGAAATGGAGGTAGGAAGATCCATCCAGGTGACTCTGAAGGAACATGTGCTTTTGAAGTGAAATCTGTCATTGACTCAGTCAGCTCTCTCCTGATGGCCAGAGGCCTAGGGGCTGAGCTTGCTCCTCCTTTTATCCTGACTCAGACAGTAGGGGTTCCCACTGGATGTGTAGGGTAAAGGCAGCAGGTGGAATGATTCTGTTTCTCCTGCCCATATCACCTAAGTGGGCCCGCAGTGGACTGTTTCCATCCCTCTGCCCAAGGGGTGGGCTCTGCTCCCACTCTCTCATCCCTCCTCCCTTGTGAGGAGCACAGTTGGCAGGCTTGTGAGCAGGACACAGAGGGCCACAGGAATGGGTGGAAAGAGAGGTGGCCCATGTCAGTTATGTAGCCCACCCATCTTCAGGAACAGACCATCAAATCCACAGTCCCATTCAGCAGGGGAGCCTCACGCAACTGTAGCATTAGGGGATCAAATAGGAGTCCTGCACTTCTATAATCTGCAGCAGCCAGACTTTTAGCTTTACCTCCTGCTGCCCACTAGAGCTTCTTTGTATTGGATTATTTCATTGCTTGTGACTTTGGAAACCAGGCCTTAGGTTTTTCTTAAAAAATGTTGAAAGACAGTAACTTGTGTTTCACTTCCCATCATGCCTGATGTTACCTGCAGCATCTATGCAGATTAGAACCAGCCAGTGGGGACAAAGAGATCAGTCAGAAACTAAAGAACTTAGGCACCAGGCAATGGAACATTCTAATTGAATGGGACTGTGACCTGCGCTGTTTGCCCTCCAGCTTGCATGAGGTTGGCCACAGGAAGAGGAAGAGCAGGCTTCCAGCGTTCAGTGAGGTAGGGTTTCCTTGGACAAATCACTTCTAGCTAAAGAACTTAGGTCTGTGTATATTCCTTCTAGAAGGAAGGAAGTCTAGAAGGTGAGGTCTGTGGATCAGACACTAAACGATAGTCATTTTCCCATGCCTTGGGAAGGGCCTGAGGAAAACATTCTTGTGGGCTTGCAGATTTTATTTTAGGCTTCTCTATGGAGCTGGCTCACCAGGCCTCATGGAACACAGACAAATACCATTTGGAAATGTGGAAGGAACACAGTTCTAGCTATTTTGGATACTGTCTGTTGTAGGCCACCCATGGTATAGACTATGTGGCTTTTAGAGCATCCACCACTCTTGAGTTTTTGTGATCTGAAAAAAAAAAAAAAATTAAATAATCCAAATGTCCATCACCGGCAGGATAAGTAAACAAAATATGGCATATCCATATGACGAGATGCTTCTCAGCAATATAAAGAAACTGATACATGCTCTACCATAGTCAAACCTTTAAGTGAAAGAAGCCAGATGCAAAAAAACTGCATATTACATGATGCCACTTATATAAAATGTCCAAAAAAGATGAATTTGTAGAAACAGTGGATTCATGGTTGCCTGGGAATGGGTTTGGGAATGGATTGCAATTGAGTATAAGGAATCTTTCTTGGTGATAGAAATTCTAAAACTAGAATTTATTAAATATACTTAAATATCACTGAATTGTACACATAACTGTATAGATAGAAATTATATAATGCCATCATAAAGCTGTCTTAAACACCAGAAAGAAAGTCACCATTGAGTTTTCTCTAATATGAGATTATTCATAATTGATTTCCTTTTGGACAGCAGTGACTGATCTGCAGGGGAAAGGGCAGCAGACCCCCTTCTTGGGCTTTCTTTGGGTAGAGAGCACTGAGTGGGTTTCTGAGGAGGTGCAGGTAGAGGGACCATATTTTTTGAGCCATGATGTGAATTACAGAGTCAGGCAAGGTCCCAAGTGCTTTGCACCCATTTTTCTCTTTCACTCCATTCTCCCAGCAGCCCCCATAGGAAGGTACAATACGACATACACTCATTTTACAGGAGAGGAAAACTGAGGCTCAGAGGAGTTGAATCTTTCAACAAATCAATGTCTGCAAATGATGGGCTACAGGGATTTGACCCCAGGTTTTTCTGGGTCCAAGAATCACTGCTCTGTATGATAACAGTGCTATCCCCTAAGAAAAAGAGGTTTTCTCAGTGGAACATTATGCTCTTCGGCAGTTAAAAATGCTTTAGGGAACAATGGTACAAACCGGTATGAGCAGTGAATGGTTTGGTGACCACAGTAGCTAGAGCTGGAGACAGGACTGGCCCCATCTTCTGCAGTGGGGTTGGCTGGTGGGTTATGGGGGTGCTGACGTGGAGGTACTGACTTTTCACAGTGGGCAGCCCCGAGCCCCTGGATATGCTGAATTGTTAAGTCCTTCTCCTCTTTGTTCTTTTTACATGTTTCAAAAAATGTATTCTGGGATGTTTGACACACTAGAAGAATAAAGAATACTTATATGCCTACCAGCTAGCTTAATAAATAGAACATTACCTGGTCTACTTTTTCACACAGGATGGGTATACATGTAAGCCAAGTTAGACCATCTTAGGAGACCAGATTTTGAGCTGGAAAACCCTGGATTTAGACCCCAGGTCCAGAATTTATTTACCTTGGAAAGGTCATAAAACCTTTGTGGACTTCTGCTTCCTTATAAACAAAAGAGGGAGAGTACTACTTACTTCTCAGGGGACCTGGATTAAAGGAGATGGTGCATGGGAAGAGCTCAGCCTGGCACATACTTGTTAGTAATGGTCCTTGTTATAAACCATATAGTCACCTCATCACCGTAAAAGGCTGCCTCTCTCCCCATGATCAGCCTTAAGTTCTTCCTCCTGTGAATTCAGTTTTGAGGGGAAATTGTTTCCCCAAGTTTCTTCCTAGGTGCTAAACTGCAGGCCAGACATGGTTGGCTCATCTCAGTTCTTCTCACTTGTGTCACTGTCCACCCCGGTGGTCACAGGTGTGTCATTTCATCATGTGAGTCTCCATTGAACCTGGAGCTGTATGATAATCTTATTCAGGATTCTGGGGCTTTGGTTTACACATAGTAACTAAGAGTAATAAAGGCCTTCACTGTGCACGGTGCACTATCACAAATGTGTTCTCACCTGTTATGCAAAACAACCTCGTGCGATGGTCTTGGCAGTGTTGGTACTGCCATTTTTCCTGAAGCCCAGAGAGATTAAGTGACTTGCCCAGGGTTGCATAGCAAGAGATTGATAGAGTACAGATTGGAACTCATGGCTCGGGTTTTCTGACTGCTATATTCTTGTCAGCTCTGTTTCATGATCAGAACCTGCTGGCTCCCAAAGTACTGTGTGAAGGCTGGATTTCAGAGATGTATACTATCAGTTTCTTCAGTGCCTGGAGAAAAGGATGCTCCATCAGAAAGTAGTTAGTTCCACCCTAACAACAGATCACACCAAGACTGAGGCTCTGATAGGCTGCCCTTCCTCCTGTGCAGGGGACAGGGCTTATTCTGAGGGGACTCCATTCATACCTCTGCCCCTCCACTGGCCCTGGAGGAAGCACTGTTTCTTCATGTGTAGCCTTTCCCCAGCTCAGTGCTAAGTGGGTGTGCACTCCCTATCCTTCCAGCAAGGCCCCAGAGCTTCCTTTGTCCCCTTCTTTCCCCCTTGCCCTTTTGAGAAGAAATCCAGCCCAGGGCTGCAGCAAAGCAGAGTGATCTGGGTTTGTTTCCCCTCCAAGTCTTTCTTTCCTGTCCCTCCTTGTGGGTGGCCCTGGTACCTTACTCCTCAGGGTCAGTTTAGCCTCTTGCTTTCAGCATCTGGTGTTAAAATACTGCATAAAAGGAGAGAGGCTCATGGAGAACCCCTTGTGATCCATAACTTCTGCCTGTGAATAAATGTTTTATTCTTCTCCACAACTCTTTATGCATGCTTTGAGGCAGTGGCATCTTAACATCTAAAAATTACGTCTGGAATAACAGGAGTATGCTTCCCACTCTGTTCTAATTTATTTTACTGTGATATTTCATAAGAGTCCCTCATGGAAGCCAGTCCTTCTAGGCTGTCCCTACACCCATCCCAAATTAGTTATGTATGCAACAGACAAGAGAGGCAGAGCCATGTATTTGAAAGAAGAAGGGGTGGGCGAAGCATAGTGAGGACTTTGGAGTGGGATGGTGGCCACTTGGCATGCGCGGTGTGGCTCGAGGCTTGGAACATGCACTTGGCACAGCACACCAGACCAGTGTGTGTCTCAGAGTGCCAGAGAGCGCCTCTGTCCAGCATCGGCCACTTCGCCTGCAGAACAAGAACAGTCTTGCTGGGGATGCCTGCTTTTCAGTGGTGTCCTTACTGAGAATTTCCTCTTGGCACTTGCCAGACATCCAGTCATGACTTGCCTGGTGTATCCACTCTAATCCCAGAGGGGAGGATAAGCTAATTTCTTTGTGGTTTTGGCCTGCTTTTAATTGACTGTGATCCCAATTAAGTGTTCAGGAAGTCTGTCATATCCTCAAGGAATTAAACTCCTGTGAGGGCTGAAGAAGCCCATTGAGTGGGAAAAAGAAAGGACTCCCCCAGCTGACGAGAGTCTCTTTATTGTCTTGCAGAAATCAGGAATGGGAACCTCAAGGCCATTCTAGGCCTCTTCTTCAGCCTCTCTCGCTACAAGCAACAACAGCAGCAGCCCCAGAAGCAGCACCTCTCCTCCCCTCTGCCGCCTGCCGGGTCTCAGGTGGCTGGGGCCCCCTCCCAGTGCCAGGCTGGCACTCCTCAGCAACAGGTGCCAGCCACTCCCCAAGCCCTGTGCCAGCCTCACCAGCCAGCGCCACATCAGCCCTCAAAAGCACAAGCCGAAATGCAGTCCAGGTGGGGCTCTTTTCTTGCCTGCCGAAATGCCTATTTTTCAGGTGTTCTTTTGCACCCCAGGTTATAATTTGTATCATCTATAGTTTTCATTCAAGCTTCTTCAATGCTAAGTGCAACTGGTAGTTAGGAATTGACACGACCTTGGAAATGGATGCAACAGGGCCTCCTCCTGTGCCTGGCAGAGATGTATACTTTTATAGGTCAGCATTGCCAGCAGCCAGAGCTAATTAGCTGCTCCTGCCATGACTCAGGCCCATTACACACATGCTCGTATGTTATAAACAGCCCCTAAAATAGACTTCAAACCCCTTCTGGGTGTTGGCCTACAAGACGAGTGCTCAAAGTTAGAGTAATTTATTGAACAGATGAGAGAGACAGAGCCATGTCTTTGAAAGGAGGATGACTGGGTAAAGCAAAGCAAGGATTTTGGAGTGGAGCTAAGTCATTTTACTTGGTAAAAGTTCTGTTCTAACAGATGCCTCTGCTTTTCCAGAACAGAGAGAGAGAAAGCATGCCAAAGGAAAGTGGCAAGTGTTAGCAGAGGAGTAGCCAGCCACCTTCCCTAAGTGGGGCAGTGTCCCCCAATGGGAGTAGTAATCATGAATGTGACTGGGTTGTCTTGAACTTTTATGGTGGGAGCTGTGTTATGTTGAACTCAGAGAAAATCCTGTTATGCAGGATTGATCCCTACCCTGAAGGATTAGTACCTGGACTTTGCCAACCTTCCCAGAGGGACTGATGCTTGCCATGCATACTCACCATGGAGCAGTGCACAGGCATAATGCCTCTGTAGTGACTGTGTCCTCTGCTCCAATGGGAATAGTTGCATTCCTAAACAACTCTGCAAAAGATCACCATGCAAATCATTTTTCACCCTAGTGCTAGAAATTGGACCCAGGGATACTTTACCATGGAGCTACATCCCCAGCCCTTTTTATTTTTTAATTTTGAGATGGTCTTGCTAAGTTGCTGAGGCTAGTCCCAAACTTTAGATCCTCCTGGCTTGGCCTCCCAGTAGCTGTGATTACAAGTGTACCACTGCTCCCAGCTAACCATTTGTTTTAACGGCAGAATAAACGCAGAGGATTAGGAACTATAAAGTTTTTGGCTTATGATAAAGTTCTGCAGAAAAGCTCATAATAATTATTTTCCTTTTAAACCATCAGTCTTTAGCTGTAAAACCTAATGTCACTGATCAAATTGATTGTTTGATTTTATCTAATGGGTGCTACAAAGTGATGCCTTTTCTTTTCAGTGCCCCAGAGTCCAGCTTTGATAGTCATAAGGCTTCTCAAACACCCTGATACCCTTTGCCACCTGTGGTAGTTGGACAAAACCCAAAGCTACTCAAGTCTGGCAGCTGCCTTATGGATAGTTGCAGTTTTTTTCTTTCTCACAAAAAGTGTGATTTCCCACTTGTGAGGCTGTTCAAACCAGCAGTGATGGGTATAGTGTAAATCAGGCCCCCTAAAGAATTATCTAATTATATCCATTATGGAAATTCATGGGATAAGAGAGATGCCTGGATTAGCAATGAGTAACAGACAGCCACCCAGCCAGGCACTGCCCACTTTCCCTGGAGACCTGTCTACATAGGAGCCCTTCCCTGGGCAGAGGTTTCCTGATGGCCCTGGATGATTTGAATGATCAGGGCATCATTTCCCAAGCTGCATGCTGCAGTGTTTACTTCCTAGGGTGTTCACTTGAGTTGTATTACAGGGGAAGGATTCTGTGAGAGTAGAAATTGGGAGATAGCCTGGTAGTTACAACTGTTATTGCAAGTCTGCTCAGATCCTTGAAACTGCCAATGTGCATTCTTGTACTTAGTTACTGCAAAGCCTTCTGTGTGCCCAGCACTGTTCTAGGCACATGGGAGTCAGGATGAGTGAGACCGGCAAGGCACCTGCTCTCTGTGTGCTACCAGAGGAGGCTGACAAACAGGCAAATTAATGGAGGAAAATGTCAGGCAGTGGTGAGCATTATAATAAGATGATGGGACTCAGAGATGCTGGGCCACTCATTTAGGTTAAGTTTATGGGAAGGTCTGTCTGAGGAACCCATAAGCAAAGAGGGCTGCTACCATGTCCATGGAAGATAGTTGTGGCATTGAGACCAGGTCACAAAGTGTTTGATTTCAAACATCCATCTAGAGTTTGGACACTAAGAATGACAGGAAGACATGGGGGTGGTGGTCTTAAGTACAAGAAAGACTTGATTGATTTTACAGTCTTTGATGTTACAGTTCTCTTTGGAGAATATGATGGCAGAGGAACAAAAACAAAAGGAAGGATCTCAGTTAAGAAGCTTTTGCAGTCCGGGAGAGGATAGTGGCTAGGATTAAGCTGGTGGGGGCAGGTGTGGAGATGAATCCATGCAGGATATTTTGGAGATTGAGCCTAGAGGCCTGGAAGCAGATTCATTCTCTAGAGTGAAAGAGAGGAATCTCAGGTGAAGCCTAGATTTCTGACTGGAGCAATTAGGTAAGTGGTGGTATTATTTATTGAGATGAGGAAGGCTGGGAGAGGAACAGGTGTGCATTGTAAACCTGCAGAAGGAGATATGGAAAGAAGCATCTTATTTTATAAAGCATCTCACTGTATAGGGTTTCAAGGAACATGTGTTCAGACACACAGTTTTGGGTCACTGCGCTGTGCTACCCTGAAGCATCCATTTCTATGGTAGGTGTTTGTTTTCTTACTAGAATCAGATGTTCCAGTCAGCACCCATCTCCCTATAAGAAAAAAAGTCCTGTTAATAAATACCTTACCTAAAGAAGAGCCAAGGTCATTTAAGCCAGGTTTTTGCATTCATTTATTCCAGCTGCACAGTGGTTCCTGTCAACATGACTTTTTGACCCTACAGAATGGTGACTTTGGAGTGGGGCTCTACAGTAGCTGTAGATCCTCATTTATGCCTTTAGCTCACCCAGGTTGGGTTGTGTCTGCAGATGGGTGGTTTTGTCTGTCCATTTTATACAGATAATTTCTACTTCTTCTTCCAAAGAATAATCTTGTTCTCAAGGTCTAGTGATGTGAGATCCCATGCTATCATTCTAGCTATAAATTTAAGAATGATATGATTTCATCTCTGGCTCAGTGCTATTGTAATTACTAGCCCCAGTTTCTGTGTTTGATAACCAAAGCCCCAGGGGAAATAGCCGGACCCTTGATGATTGGTGTCTGATGTTGATGGGAGCCTCAGATGCCAGATTTGTTCGGGCCCTCTGTTAGAACCCTGCCAAGGCACCATTTGGAAGCCATGTCGGTCCAGCACTTCTTGGGGTGGCGAACACTAGAACTCGGCAGCTTTCCAGGAAGTTTGCTAATGAAGGAGTTGTGGAAGGTGGTAAAGGAAGTCTGGGAAATTGGCAGGAAGGTGTCAGAGTCACTTCTCTGTGGCAGCCTTGTGGAGACTCACTGTGCCTCTTCCCCCTCAGCAACTCTCAAAATTTACCCAGTGGCCGAGAACTTGATCCACATCTCACCCCAGAAAGTTCCTCACCAGTCTAGCGTCTGGGACAGTCTCTAAGACTCACATTTCTCTCTGTCTGTGTGTCTACTTTACCTGTGATCAATATTAAGTTATTTAGGAAAAATCTAGAAAAGTGCTTAATTTTTTTTCCTCTCCATTCTCTTCTCTCTTCATTTTCCTAGAACACTGAAACCAGCACTGTATTTCTCATTTCAGATCCTTTTATGATCATGGTACAAGACACATGAATACAAGAAAGATAAATACTTCTATGTTTCATAAGGCAGTAAATTACTTTAAATTAATCTTGTATTAAGCCCAACCAAGATTCTGCATATATACAAATTTATGGTCCATAAAAAGCCACCAGAATTCAAACATTTCTAACAGGCTTTAAGTGATCATTCCTACAATATTAAAAGCAAATATTTCTAAGACCAGAAAAATGTACAAACGCCTATACCTTTGTTTGGGATCAACTTTATGGCTATTGAGGGTATGCACCTGAAAAGCACCCAAGTTGAACAAGCTTGTGTAATAGAAACATCTCAATGTTTCAGAAATGTATAAAGTAATAGTTTACCTAAGCATATTACTTTATGCCTTGTCAATACTTTGTACCTTAAACATATCGTAACTTGAGAAAGGTATATAAAAAGCCTGTGCTGACTGGAAGCAGGAAAGATATTTGGTATTGGGGTGGGTACATAAAAGTTCTTAAATAATTTTGATTGAACTTTATTCATATTGGAAATATATTTTATCAGTGAAGTTGAACCTAGAAGAAAAAAAAGTGGGCAGAGAGGAATAAGCCAGGAGCATTCTCTTTGTCCTAGGCTTTCTACTATTTGATTGTCTAATGTATCTTTTTTCTCCTCACTCATCTGTTCCACTCTTTTCTTTCCTACCATGCAGTGCATCATCCAAGGACTCATCTCAGAGCAAAATCATCCGCTTCACTCTGGGTCAGAAAAAGATCTCTAGGTTAGACTTTCTCTGTGTCCTGCCAAGCATGATTTATATCCATTCCACTGTTCCTTTGTACCTTCTGTGCTGGCTGAGTTTCCTGTTGATTCCTTTTCCCGTTTCATGTTTGCAGTTTCAGAAAAACAAACATGCTTTGGCTAATGATCCAATGGTGGCGAGTTTGGAAAGTGGCTGTGGGATTTTGTGTGTGAGTGACAGCATGGGAGTTAGTTTGAGGTGTACATGCTGCTCATTTGATTTTTGCCTTTGGCTGCTTTATCACCAGAATCCATTTAGATTTAGGGAAAGGTGAGTTTCTAGACAGTTTTCGTGGCAATTTAATGACGAATTTCTTTCTTGCTTTGTCCTGGCGCTAATCTGTCCTCACCTGCATCTCGTTCACGTTTGCTGTGCTTTTTTTGTTTTCGTTTTTCTGCTAAAATTGCTAGTGTGGGATTTGTTTTCTCTTGAGTTATAAAGATCTGAAGCATGAATACAAAACAGCAGGGCCTCTCTGTCTTGTCTCTGTTTCTGGATGCCCCGGCTTACCAGGGAGCAAAAATAAGTTTGCTAACTAGTTCTCTCAATTCAGACTTTGGCCTGCCTGCTGCATCCCATCCTGAGTCCTAGGATGCTTTCTGGGGTATGGGAAAAGCCAGTTACATTGTTATATCTACTGTTATTTTAATTCACCAGTTGGAATGCATTATCTTATTTAAGCCTTGCATCATTCATGAGGGAGCTCATGTCATTGTCTCCATTTCATAGATGAGGAAACTAAAATTTGGGATGTTGGGTAATTTGTCCAAGGTCACACAGAAAGTGATTAGAACCTGATGGCTTCACCCCAGAGCCCTCAGTTGAACCCCTGTGCTCCCTCCTCCTCCCTCTTGAATTCTGGCATTTGTGTGGTAGTGGAAACTGTTAAAACTGCTACTCGTGGCCTTTTCCTTCACATTGCTCCTGTAGCATCCAAACAGAAATCACTGCTGGGGTGGAGTCTCCTCCTCCGTGCTGTGACTAGTGCCTGTGTTTACCTCTCATGGAACTCTCACTTAAAGGGAAAGGGAAAGCTACCCTTTGTTGCTGTCTTCATTCATGTTCAAATCCATACTGAGCTAGCTGCTCTACTCTGCCAGGTCCAGGTGCCTTTTCTAACCAGAGTTTACTTTTCTAAACAGCTTGCGTGTGGGGAGACCCAACCCAGGATCTGGCTAGTAAGGGAGAAACCATCTAGCAACATAGGTGGCTTCTCTGCAGGATGTCAGTATGTCACCCACATGTGGTTCCTGGGACAGGAGGGAACCTGTTTGTGACTGCTTTCCCTGCTGAATAGCAGGAGGCTTCAGATCAGACACCACAGCTCTGGCAGACTCTTCCCAGTTAATTCAAGAGTCGTGCAAATGCACATACATATGAAAGGAAAGGGGAGGGGCAGGCTTGGAGGAAACCTGAAATCTAGTGTCTGTTCCCACGATGTGCTCAGCCCTGGAAGATAAAGGAAACAGGAGCTAGCTGGGAAGATATCTAATTGGAAGCACATGCCCAGCCTATACATGATTTGTTATCTCTCCCAGATGATGGAAGGAGGCAGTGGGAAGAAAGGAAGAGCTGGAAGATGTGGGTATGTTCATGCCCTGTCTGCTCCTGTGCTGGGCACAGAGCTTCCAGATTCCCTATAAGCCATGGTCTGGTCTGGCTTCTCTTTAAGGTCACATCCCTCACCTAGAATTTCTTTTGCATGTAATAAGGCCAATAAAGGGATGTCTTTATTTGATTATTTGCCTAAAATCTCTTGCCCTGCCTTCCCCTACTTCTTCAAGCCCAGCCTCCAGCAGGATCCTGATGAGAATTTTAGCTGATTAAGCACCACTAAGTGTAGCATTAGTTAGGTTGCCAAGAGGCTGCCCTACCCCTTCTGACTAAACAGGCCTCCTTCCTCAGAGTCCTGGAAATAGGTCTCTTGTTGGAGTGCAAACACTGAACACCTGCCAGAACCAAACACCTGGACTGGCACCAGCAACACTGAGCCCATTGGGGAGCCTCACCCTTGAATTTGGCTGTAGGAGAGGGGCCGATGGAGGGAATTGGTGCAGGGCTAATGGACCTCATGGATTTCAGCCTTTGATCATATTGTCTTCCTGGTATCCCTGGTGAGTCCCAGACAAAAAATCATAGTGGCTAAGGGAAGCAGTCATCACTATTATCTGGACAAATTATTCAATCTCTGTGAGCCTCTGTTTCCTTATTGGTAAGACAGAGTAGTTCCTGATTCTCTCAGTATCATGAGAATTAAATAAAAGCATTCCAGTTTCATTATACCTGGCATTAAATCAATGCACCACAAATGGCAGATATAGGACAATGTTGGCATTTGGGGATTGATCTGGGCCAGGTAAAGCAACCAGAACACTTCTAGCAAGTGTCTCATAGGGTTGATCCCTACAGAACTGTCTTGTGGAACAGAATCTGTGGAGTTAGTAGTTAGTCTTCTCTGCTTGGCTGTGGAAAAGCAGATGCTGTGGTAAAGAGAGATTTAGCATTTAATCATCTTGTCTGGCAAAAGGCATCTCTGATTATGAGCACCCCCCACCCCCGCCACTAGCAGCATGTGCACACAAGCTGCCATCCTTCCTGGAAAGGGCGCCCCTCTGCTCCCAGCCTTTGAAGTGGTTTTGGAGAGAACTGCTTTCTTCTCAATAGCACGTACAGCGTGTGGAGCAGAGGAGCAGGGACACACTGGTAGGTTATATGCAAGAAATGACAGTTTTACTGCCCTGCCAGCTCGGTTCTGCACACATTGGAGAAATTGCCCATGGCTCTAATAGCAGCAAGATTTTTCCCCCACCTTGTTCATAGACCACTTCCCTTAAACTTAATTTTTGAAAAAAAGCAAGATGTGTATGTTTCAGAGAACTTGTCTATGCCCTCTGTCATTTTGGTACTGTATTTGAACATGGGAAGATCTTGAGAGGTCAGGTTCTTCTCTGAGAGGAGCTATTGGGACCCTTCAGTGCTGTGAATGTTGTGGGGCTGACCTGCCTGGAACCACTCTCGCTGCCCAGCTCTAGCAAGGCAGGCACAGCGGGCAGCATCTGTCATGATCCTATATCTTTTCCACGTGGGCAAGACCCAGCTTCTCAGCAAGTCAGGATTCTAATGCTACTGACAGCACATGCTCCTAGCCTGGAGGCTGATACTAGTTCCATGACATACAGGGATGTTAACATTAATGAACTTCAAAATGGTTAGCCAGAAGCTTAGGGTCTGGGTCACTAGTGAATGAGAAGACATTCTATTTTAACTCCAACTCTGCTCTCAGCCTCTTAATTAATGCCTCATCTCTAGAGGGTAGGACAAAGGCTAAGGTTCGTAATATGACCTCCAAGGTCTTCCCCCTACTTCAGCCTCATTCCCTTCTATGCTGTGTCCAAGTGCCAGGACACACCGAGTCTTAACTCTGTGCTTTTTATGGGCTTTCCCCTTGCATGGCATGCTGTGCCCCCTGCATTTTTGTTACCTATTCACCTTCCCCTTCAACATGCCAAGTCTTGCTCTGGGGTCTCATTTGGACCTTTCCTGACCATCTCACCAACCTATGAGGGCATCACTTTACTGCTCAGAATTACTTCTGAACTGTGCATGGTTTATCAATATACACGTAACCTAGATGTCAGCTGGGGTCAAACAGCCCCTTAAAAATTTAGATAAAATTAAGCAGGCTAGCTCTACCCTTCTTTGGCTCATAGAAAGTCCAGTGATTCCCCATGACTGCGCAGGTATCTTCGTTCTCATGACTGTTCTTTGGCTTTGAAATTTTGTACTTAAAATTCAGTCTGAACTAATTCAGTTTATGAACCAATTTACTAACTATCCTAAGGGGTGTTTTGGTTCCCTCATGGATGAGTTCTTCCCACCCACCATACATTTGTTCATAGCCTTTGTATGTGAGGTGGATTTTGCTAAAAATTTGGAACAGAGGAATGGGGCTTAGGTTTGGAGCAAGCAATAGTCCAAGTGCATTCACAGCAGAACCCAAGTTTCACACTACAATGTCAACATCAATTCCATGAAACTTTGAAGATATCACTTGGTCTCCACCTGTTGGTCAAGGTAAAGGAGCTGCCTGACTTAAGTGTCATGGCTTGTTAGTGGGGGACATGGGCTGGCTGGAGCTTTGTAGTAGCTTTCAGTGGCTATGTGCCAACCTTTCTCTATCAGCTGTCTTCAAGGCCTTCAAGAGCTCCTTATCTGTGTCCTAGAAGACATGGCACAAATCTGCAGCCATCTAAGGGATGTGCCACTCCCATCAAAAGAACCTTTAGGTCCGTGCCTCATTGAAGATAATCTGACCTTGACTACCCATGGGAAACCCAGAACTGTCTTTGTAAATCCAAACATCTTTAGTTAGATGAAGAGCCCTGCTTGACAAAGTCTGTCTCTCTGAAAATGTTGATCTCATATGGTAAGTTCTGTTTGCCTCTCTTCTGATCCTTTTAACTAGACCCAGCTATTTCCTTCCTTATCTAATTCTTTCCTGTCCTGTTGCAGGTTTCCTTTATGATAGTGTCCATTTCCTTTGTGAATCTATGCTTAGCAGAGATGAGGAGAAGGGAAAATAACATGAATTCAGTATTTATAATGGGACAGACATTAAGTCCCATTTCAAATTTACAGGTAACTCACTGCATAGTTTATAGTTATTCCAAAATTACAGGCAAAAAGTATGAATCTCGGAGCTGGGTTTGCGGCTCAGTGGTAGAGTGCTTGCCAAGCACGTGTGAGCACTGGGTTCGATTCTCAGCACCACATATAAAGAAAGAAAGAAAATAAAGGTCCATCAACAACTAAATATAAAAATTATATATATGTGTGTGTGTGTATCTCAAAGTTGTTGTGAGACTGGTCCAAAATCTCGAGAGTAGAAAAGCCTGTATTATATCCATTATACCACAACTGCGTCACAGAGACCTGACTACATACCTGATTCAGGCTTGTACCTGAATCTCCTCGGATGCTCTGCTCTGTAGAGTCTGTAATCTGTCCTAAATATCTTCTGTAGTCCAGTCTAGGATCAGCACAATGGGACTCGCCAGGAACTCTGGGGGGAATGTATCTTTTCTTCCCATTGCTTGTTGTTTTCCTATTCTTTGCAAATTCCCCACAGAAGCAGAATGCCGTGACCCATGTTACCTTTCACTGCTTAATACCATTGCTGTGATACCATCTTGAAACAGGTCCATAATCCTTTTCCAGGCCTATCTGTGGGCATAAAGAGGCCTGCAGACCATAACTGGGTAAGATAAGTCCAACCCAAGAGCCTGTGCCTGCACCTTTGGATGTGAGTGCTCACATAACCATGACTTGAAGGGTCTGCAGGACACTGCTTGCATCGGAAGCAGAACCAAGAGGTACTAAGATCCCACGGCTGGACTCCTTGGTCAGCTGTGTTAGTCATATCAGGGCCCCAAACACAGGCACTGGCACTGCTGCTATTTTGCACCCAACTCTGAGCCTGCCTTTGTGGGGTGACTATCCTCTCCAAACAAGATGAGGCAAATTCACAAAGGGGCAAATCCTAGTGTAGTGGGAAGTGATGCCTTCAACACCTCACTGCCACTAGCTGGGAGACAAGTGAACCCACTCCATCTCTCCCAGCTCCCAGTCAGGGAATCTGGCCAGTTTCTTTTTAACTGGATAAATTTTACAGTCCTCTCACACCAGCTCATGTTCCCTGTTTATTTTGCAACTATCTTTCTTGCTCAGCCAACAAGAAAAAGTTTAAAGCGATTGCCTGCTTATATCTAAAATGCTTCCAGACAGAGGACTTCTTTGCTGCTTATGGAATTGCATGGAAAGAGAAGCCTGAAAGCTTTATGAGTCGAAAATTCAGACTTATCACTGGATCTGATACTAGTCGGCTGAGGTTCCAGTTGCTTTTAAGCACAGCTCAGCTGGTTTTAGCAGAAAGATATAACCAAATATTTCATCATTTATTCATCTTTCAACTTTAATTATTGGAAACAGCCTATTTTTCAAGTCCCTGGACAAAATTCTGACTTGGGGAGTCTTGCTCTTAACTCTTTGGGAAATGGGCCATAATATCTTTAGACATATTACAAAGAAGTCTGGTGATTTTATTTTTAAAACCACCCAAAATGAGGTGTTTTATTTCAAGGGAAAGTGTGTGTTTGTCTTTAGGCTGACCAAATCCTGCTGGTTTTACAGAAAGAATTGTGATTTTATCCATTGGCTGTGTTGAGAAACTGGGCTTCAGCCTCAAAGTAATGCCACAGTGCTAGGCATGGTGGCACACTCCTATAATCCCAGCAACTGGGGAGGCTGAGGCAGAAGGATCATAAGTTTGAGGCCAGTCTCAGCAACTTAGCGAGGCCCTAAGCAGCTTAGAAAGACCCTGACTCAAAATAAAAAATGAAAAGAGCCAGGAATGAGGCTCAGTGGTTAGTGAAGCAGTACACCTCCCCCGACCCTGCAAAAAAAGTAGTGCCATAGACACAGGTTGTCAAATGTTAAAGGAAAATGGACAAGCATTTGAAACTAGGCCTTGAGTTTTCCTTGCAGATGTGTTGGGTTCTGAGTGATAGCAATTTTCTTTTCAACATTATAAGTTGTGCCCTTAATACCTACTTACCTGGATGTGGTCAACACTGTTTTCAGTATTTTCCAGAAGAGATGTGCACACAGGGTGAAGAGTCTAGGGTTAGGCCTTTATGTTTCATACTTGATGAAATTCGAGGTGACATAACTTCACCTTATTGCAAAGTAAAAAGTACCCATCCCAGAAGGAAAGGAAGATGAACTTTGTATTTCTAATTAGCAAACATATTCATATATTTTTTCCTTTAGAATTTCTCTCTTTGCTCAAAGGAACGTTATTCACATTTTGCTTTTGGACTTTGCTGGGGTCGTTACTACCCTAGATGTTTACAGTGGTTCCACCTAGTCTTTTGACTGCCAAACCTCCACAGATGCAGTGTTTGGGCTGGGTTTGATTGTATTTTTTTTTTTTTTTTTAACCCCCTGCATGGTTGCAGTTTCTTCTCCGGAGACATTGCTATTTTCCTGAGACTGAGTGCACGACCCTGTTGCTTTTGCATTTTAGACTTCCAGGTCCTACCGCGAGGGTATCCGCTGCAGGCAGCGAGGCCAAAACACGCGGAGGGTCAGCCACTGCTAACAACCGGCGCAGCCAGAGCTTTAACAACTATGACAAGTCTAAACCCATCACTTCCCCACCCCCACCCCCACCGCCAACTAGCCACGAGAAAGGTGAGTCATTTTCTAATCTCTCTGAGGATCCTTTACCCCATTTTTCTGTATAGCAGAGCTATCCCATTCCTTTGGGTGAGTTTGGTCAGGGTCAGCATTGCAAATCAGGATGACAAGGAAGGGGTCCCAAGGATATACTTAACTAGCAGGAACTTTCTTCTTATGGGCATTAATGAAGCGGGGGAAATATTGTTATATTCAGAGTTGCCAGTAAGAATACCTAGTTACACATAGCAATATAGCATCTGGAATTTGAAAATAAATTTTCATAGAATCTGTGCTGTGTATTATTAGGTGTTTTCCAGAAATGCAAGCTTCCTGGGGCATGCCGTTTGTGAGCTGGTGAGCTTTTTACCCATCAGAAATATGTGCAGGGAGTTAGGAATAAGGGAGTTTTCACTCTTTGAAAAAGCCAACCCAGGAATGTGGGTTGGCTAAGTGAAGATCTTGGCTGAACATAAGGAACCGGCGGCATTTCTCCTGGGGTTGAAGTGATGCAACTTTAGCCATAAAAGGACAGGATACTTTTACTCTCCATAGTACTGAAATTTTAGGATGGGAAAAAAAAGTGAATAGCCTTGGGGAAGTCCTGCAAATAAGGCTGTAAAACAAACCTTTGCTTGTGTAAACCTGTTATCTCTAGAGACTTTGGAGAAACTGAGGCAGTTTAGAAGATTCTTCAGTAAAAGGCAAACCTCTCCTTCAATCCTGCCAGGTAGTGGTCTAGAGTTCTTTGGGGGACTTGCACTATTCTCTTGGAAGCATTTCCTCCCTGGTATTGTAGAAATTTCCTACAGCTTACCTGAATGATGTTCCTGCATTCTCCTGAGACCCAGTAGAGTTGCCCCTCAGTTCTTAAAGTGCTCCTGGAACCTGGGCAGACCTCCTGCTCTGAATGGGGTCAGAACCTCTCCACCCACTTCTCCAACCCAGGGTCACTTGATTCAGTGGTGCTGCATTCCCCTGAGAATTTGCTGATTACTGTTATCTTTCCTCCAAAAGATGAAGGAAATATTTAAGGGACTGACAGATATACATGGCAGATTTCCCAACCAAGGCACTGGGAGCTCTGCAGCTAGCACTGAAGTCAACCAGAATGTCTGATCCAGTCAAGATGCTTTGTGATCCAGCTTTTACTTTTCTTCTCCCTTTCTCCCCCTTCCCTCCCAGCCTGTCCTTTCTTTTTCTTTCCTTTCCTTTACAATATGCAAGTGTATTTTTTCACATGTTCTTGGATTACAAAAATAACATAAGCTGGTAAAAATCGTATAAGTATTCGTACATATTAAAGTTCTCCTTTATATGCATCTTAATGAGTACCAGTGTAAACCATTTATACCTCCAGAACTTTCACAATGCATTTATATACATATT
Organism: Geosciurus inauris; assembly: GCA_004024805.1. Taxonomy (NCBI): domain Eukaryota; kingdom Metazoa; phylum Chordata; class Mammalia; order Rodentia; family Sciuridae; genus Geosciurus; species Geosciurus inauris. The sequence continues at coordinate 21,876 of PVHX01000947.1, forward strand.
ACACTCAGAGAGGGGAGGAGACGAAGAGAAAGGCTTTGGTTTTCTACACTAGTAAGTAAAACTAATTTTTTTGAGTACCCAGCATGTGCCTCATTTATTCCCAGCTTGCAAAGAATAAAACTAAAACAAAGAAAGCTTTAGTACTTGCTAAGGCCACACCAAAGATAAGGAAAAGTGGAGTTGCATTTGAACTCAGGCACATTGGTCCCAGAACAAGAAGAATGCTAGGCTTTGGGAAATAAGCACTTGAAAGCTTGCCTGTTGAGGGCCAGCCAGAGATATGCAGTTGGACACGTGAAAACAGAGTTGGGAAGGTGTTTGGCATAACCTGCCGGCCCTATCCATAGTCCAGAAATGTCTGATGGAGAGGAAATAGCTGCCTTTGTAACCAGTTGTTGTGACATTACCCATTTCCTCTTCCCCCATCCTTTCATTTACATTTTCTGAACAGCTTAACACTGCCAGGAATCTAGTACATTTCTCAGGTATTTGGTCCCTCATAGGAATCTGAAACATTTAGTCTTCCTAGACTGACTCCTAGACATGTGGAGACAAGTCTTTTCTGAATAATACAGTTCTCTTCATCTCATAGAAAGCATATCTTTATTATTTTGTGATTACATAAATACTACATAAAAATATTCACATCATACAGAAATTTATTAAAAGGAAAAGAACCCTACACTTTGCCACCTCCTAGAAATAGCCACTATTTACCATTTAAATTCTTTTTTATGCATATATTGTCACATTTTGATAGGTAAAAATTTCTGTTTACTATTTGCCAGGTACTATCCTAAGATTCTTTGTGAACAATTAGTTGCTTAATTCTTCAGGAGCTCTATGCATATACATACACATCAACATATTGATGTAACTTTTAAAATCTTATAAATAAAATCACCAAATCATGGGCAGCCATTTTGTCTGTGCATAATACTCCATTGCATGGACTGACTTTAATGTATTTAACTACTTTCATCTGGGTTGCTTCTAATTTTTGATTTTATAAAAAGTGCTGAGATGAATGTTCTTATATTTTTCATATGCACAGAATCATTTCAGGGGAAATAGGGCATCAAGCCATACCCACATTCACAGTTTTTTAAATACTTCCAAATTTTGCTTCCCCAAAAGTTATATTTATATTCCCATCAACAATGTGTGAGAGGATGTTTCCTGACACAGTTGACACACCTCATTTTTTGAAATGAGCCAAATTGTTTTAATAAGCTGTAGGACCGTTTGGTAAAAATTCATCTTCTTGAATGACACTTTGCTGTGAGTAACCACTAGGGGCCTTGGCACAGTAGAAAAGGCACTTGGGTTTGAGATCAAGCCCTCTGCACTCTAGGTGCTCAACTACTGCAGCCTCAGTTTCCCCTCTGCAGTCCTCCATCACTAAACTCTGTAGTGTGGAAGATTTCTTTGGTTTGCACTAACTGTTGGGTGTCCTCAATGTGAGGGCCATCAGTGCCTTCTGCTGTGTTCCTTCCCCTGGTCCTCATTCTCTGTGTCACTGCCTTGCTCTCTTTGGCCTGCCTACCATGAGCAGAAGAGAAGAGCCAGATGTAGCTGGAGACAGAGGTACAGCCTTTAGTTATTGTCGTGTCTGAGTAACTTTAGGGCCATTTCAATCTCTATAACTGTGTCACTTTGAAGCAAATTATTTATATGCATTAATGATCTGGAGATGGAACTGAAGTCACCCATGTCCTGCCATTACCTGGGATCCTGACATGAAATTACACTTTGATTAGATGAAATTAATTCAGTGGCCTAAGTCATGCAGAAGGGAATATGGTCGGAGCGCCCATTGTACCTTGTTTATTTCATTCATTCTGTCATCATTTGAGGAGCACCTGCCATATGTCCAACATTGTGCTGGGTGTAATGACCAAGAGGACTAAGATGCAGATCCTGTTTCCCAGGGGACTCGCAGCCTCAGGAGGAGCAGTGAGATCCAAGAGATGTTGAGTTGTGAAGACAGAGAGGATATAACTAAGAAGCCCCCAGGAGGACGTCTGAGGAGTGACATCATTTGTGTTGATTTCCACTCTCAGATTTTTGCTTAGAGGAGAAGGAAAGGCAGGTTGGGAAGGGATGACTCACCCTGGTCTGCTGGTCCAGGTGTGCAGCTGAGAGCACACCTGCTGGGTTCACTGCAGTATTGTACTTGTGTTCTGTGGTGGCCTGTGCAGGGTGAACTTCTTCAAGATTGCCTCCATGCTGGGGAGGGTGTCCCCTGGTCATTCCTGAGGCTGGGATCCCAGGCCACAAAGAGCTCAGGTGCTGGTTTCTCTCGGTATGTTATAATTATCCCTGTTTGGGAATCAGATGTGCATTTACCATGACCCTGTTGCCCAAACTCATCATTGTCAGAGGGCTTAGAAAATCAGCTTGGGGGTGTGAACCAGGCAGCATCACTAAATTTTAAAAAAATTCTCTGGGAAATTGCCTAGCAACAGAACTCAATGAACAGTTAGACTCTCTGCTTTGGCTAGACAGGCAGATGGACTAGAAGTTACCAAATTTAGGAACTTCCCAGGGTACTAGAGGAGGTTTAAGTCCAGGCAGGAAGGAAGTTGCCCCCATCTCTTGGGCCAGAGGACACTTATCTCAGGAGAAGTTTGGGCCTACATAAAAAGACAAAGTGAGTACTTTGAAGGCAGACTACTGAGTTTGAATTTGGGCCCTGCCACTTCCCAGAAGTGTATCTTCGGGCAAATGCAGCAGTCAGCAGGGCATCCACTCAGGATCACCCTCAGAAGGCCACCACAGGCCACACTTGGCAATACTCTACTCAGAAGGATGCAGACAGGCATCAGATTGCTGGAAGGGCAGGACAAGGACTTTTCATCCATAGGAGTGGTCTGGTTTTTTCTTCAGTGCTGGGCATCAAACCATGCTAGGCAAGTGCACTACCACTGAGCTACATCCCCAGCCCCCAGGAGAGGTTTTTGCATCGGTGTATGCAACAGTCAGTCCATAGCTACAGAGCCCTCCTGGTACTGTCCTTCTCCCACCACAGGGAATAGCTTAGGTGTGAGGGGCAAGACTTAAATAAGGTAGGTGCACGGATGGTTCTAGTTTAAAAGCCACCCCCTAAGCCCATGTCCATTGAAACAGCTCCATGTGCATGACTTCTAGGGTTCTCACAGGATAAGGCCCAATCAGTAGTCACAGTACTCAGAGAAGCTCAAAATGATGGTGTCCCCAAGAGGTGTTTGTGCTTCCTCTATGGTTCCTCCCAGTCCAGATGTGGTTTAACAATTAAGGGTCATTATTACCATGAGCAATGTTGCTTAGTAACAGAATGACTTTCTATCTTTATTAGGTTTCCAGGGGAACAGAGTTAGAAGGTTACCCCAAGGTCACATTCACATGCAGAAGCTGAACAGTTTTGTTAATCCTTTTCCATCATCAGCAAGCCATCTCACCCCTCAGAGATTTGGCTTATTTATCTGTGAAGAGGCAACAGGCTGCCCTGAACCTAATGAAGTTCCATGTGAAGCATTCTAATGTTTTCCTAGCCCAGTCCAAATGATCTGTCCTTGTCCCTTCTCTAATGGTCGTAGACATTGCTGTGAAGGGTGTGACTTACTGTTATTTCCCAATAGCTGGATTTTATTGATAGTGTGGGTGTATCTGCATGGCATGAGGAAACCACTAGGTTCTGGCCTTTGGAAATGCTGAGTGGTCATTGGTTGCTGTTCACAAATGAGGCAGTGCTGGCTGTGGCTCCTCCAGTAAAGACAGGTTTCATTTTTATGGTTTACATGTCATAGTTTCCTTTTGTCTTAAACAAATGACAGTGTCTAACGAATAGATGAACAGTCCCCAAACGCATGGCAGCTCACTCCAGAAATAATAGTTAAGCAGTCACATTTTTTTATTGACAAAGTATTTGCAAATTGCCTGTGTGTCATTGAAGAGAGAACAGATTCAACATGGCTAGCTGTCTGTCATGTCTGAAGTGCCATACTCAAGTCCTGAAATCCAGGGAGACAGTAAATTCAAGCCTCTAGATCATGTTTCTCAAAGTGTGATTCATAGACCATCTATTCCATCAGCTCTTAAGGTCATTGCTACAAACACAAATCCTCAGGCTTTACAAACCTTGTCCTTCCAATTCAGATTTCTGAGTTAGAGCTCAGTAGTTTATATTTTACATCCATGCCATTCTGTGGCACTGAAGTTTGGGAACCCTTATCCTAGCAGCTCTCCTTGGTTACTGTAAAAAGAGGATACTACCTTCCAATTGCCTTTCAGTTCTTAGCCACTCCTTGGTAATATATTGTATTGGCAAGTGGAGGTAATATAGTAAGACATCAGAGTAGTGCCTGGTATATAATGGAGCTCAGTAAGTGGGGAACCACTGAAATCTACATATATATATTTTGTCATCCCCATAATTAAATTTACTCTCAGAGCCAGCAACGTGTAGTAAGTGGACTTGCCTGTTGCATTGGTCTTCATATCTTATTTTGGTTTTGTGCTATTGCCTTGTAAATCATCAAGTTTTTACTATATTTTAGTTGTTAAATTTGTATTGCCACTTTTTATTTCAACTGAGCTAATAGAAAATAAGGCTGGAGATATGCAGAGGGAGTGTCCCTTTAGGTCTAGATATGGTAGCAGAGGCCAGGAGTGCTCTGAGGGGGAAGTTAACTCACTTTTGCCCTAGATGGAAAACCATCATTTGGTGCTTTCCCAACTTGTCATTTGAGGAGCTTGCTGTTTCTCCGTACCTGTGAGCACACTATTGTGTTCAGAGGAAGGGTGAGCCTGTCAAAGCTACCTACTACCGAGTGATATCCCTTGCACTTGGCTTTTGTCCTTAACCTTTAGCATGAAACTAAAGTGCAACATCAAAGGTAGCCTCTCCGGCCAGCTTTGTAACCATTTTCCTGATGTGCTGTGCAATTTAGAGGAGCCTCCAGAGAAGGTGACACACAAATCCCACCAGCATGTGAAACTAATAACCTATAGTGCTAGAACTATCCTTTTGTCACAGAGAAGAATAAGAAGGTCATAACCCTGTTTGCTTTTCTCTAAATATGGATTTTTTCAAAGCCAGTGTGTGAGCTTAGGCTCCTGCCATATATCCTTTCTCTAAAATACAATGACTTGGCTTTTTGTAACCTAAAGAATGAATACACAAAAGGGAGGAAGAGAGTAAATCATTTTGGAAGATGAAATACCTATTTGATTAGTCTACTGTCAAGAGTGGAAAATGACTGGTTGATGTTTGTCTGATCTTCAGGTGATAAATCTCATCGTTTCTCTTGTTTCCATCTGCTATATAGGAAGCGTCACACATACGTGAATTCAATTTAATTTCAAGGATCACTGGGAGGGGAAAGTACTTCTGTGTCTGGTGCTCTCATAGTCATTTTTATCCAAGTGTCACCCGCAATCAGGGCTTAGCTACCTATTTAAATGTTCTTAAAAAATGTTTTTCTCTTACAAAGTTAGGTGTTTGACAATGTTTATCAACACATGCAGATAGATTCATGGTGGAATAAATGAGCTTCACCTTTCTGTGAGCACGTAAGGCCTGTATTCATAATGTGAAGTTCAAGGGCAGAATGCTGGTCAAAATGAGGAGAGAGCTCTTGAGCTATAAAATTGGGCAGTTCATGTTGTAACAACAACTTCAGGACAAGTATCTTGTGAATGCTTACTTGGCAGCTCCTGTGTGCCGAGGACAGGACACCCTTTTGCTTAAGTGAACCTAACAGATAAGATACACTTCCCACTGGGCGCAGTAGCACATGCCTATAATCCCGGAGGTTCGGGAGGCTGAGACAGGAGAATTGTGAGTTCAAAGCCAGGTTCAGCAATGGCAAGATACTAAGCAACTCAGTGAGACCTGTGTCTACATAAAACACAAAATAGGGCTGGGGATGTGGCCCATTGGTCGAGTACCTCTGAGTTCAGTCCCTGGTACCAAAAAAAAAGAAAAAAGAAAGAAAAAAAAAAAAGATGCACTTCTTAGCTGTAGCTTTCCTCTGTGATGGTCAATGTGTGCATTTGGCTGGGATACTAGTGCACAGCCCACATGCCAGCGAACCAACCTCTCCTGAAAAGGATGTCAGATGAGAGGTCATAGTGAGAATATTTGTCTCCAAGATAATGGTCACAATGTGTCTATTTTGTGGTAGGAATGACAGAGGCCATCTGTAGGGGTTGTGCCTTGTGGATAAACGCTGCAGAGCAGTCTGTGCCAAGGCACTGTGGACAGTTCACATTCTAGGAGCTCCCGCCATGGTTCCTTACAGCAGCCATGCAAGATCCTTGTGGCTAGAAAGGCTCCCTGAACTTTGGGGACAATGCACAGACACCAACAGCTATGAAAATCAGTGGCCTGTCCTACTTCTTCATAAAAGCAAAGGTGAAGCTCTCTTTGTCTCAAATGCTCCCATTGCCTTTGCCGTGATGACAGAATAACAGCATTTTTCTAAAATGTAAATTGGAGTGGGAGATCAGTGACCTATAGGAACTCATCTTGGGAAAAGCCAAACTTTTAAAAAAACAAAACAAAACAAAAGCGCTTTTGCTCCAGGACAGCCTAGGACAGTGAGTCTCTGCTGCCCCCTGCTGCCCTGGGTTTGTGTTGGCGTTCCCTCTCCTAGCCTGGCATCCCCAGGGCACACTGTTGAAAAGATAATGACTTGCAGACCATCTAAATGTCCTCTTCCTGACAGAGCTTCCGCACATTTGTTTCCTCAATTTGGGAGAATGAATGTGGACTGGAGAAAACCCACACTGTGGGTGTGCTCAAGTTCATGCGGCCTGGTGGAAAAAACTTTTCCTTGAGTGGTGGGGAATTTACAGCAAGCCTGAGCTAAACTGGGCCTTTACAAGGCTGCCCACTCCCTCACCTCGGTGGGCAGCCAGCTGGTAGATTCAAGTATTCTTAAACAACCTTAAATAAAAGGATCTTTGAAGGCACTTGTTGATTTTTGCTCTAAGAAGTTATGCTAGACTTGGCTCCATTTTTAAGAGACAAATAATTCCAAACCAGACAACTACAATGTGGAGTAAATGATGCATTGTCTTCTTTGTTACACACTCATGTACTTAGAACTCCATCCTTCATATGTTCATGTGAGTTCAAGGTCATTTATTGAGTGCCTCTTGCGTGTCACACACCATGTCACTCACTGGATATTTGAAAATGATAAAAAGAACTGGGGCTGTAGCCCAAGTGTGCATGAGGCCCTCCTTGTACATCCCCATTACCAAAGATACACACAAACAGTGAAAAAATAGGTAGCAATCCCTGCTCCATGGAACCCACAGTCTGTGGAAGAGACAGGTAGTAAAGAAAATACAAATAATGTCATTGCACTTCAAGATAATTGCTCTTATGACAAAAGTTGGGTTCTGTGAATGAACATAAAAAAAAAATAATGAGCAGACATCTCATCATGGTGAGACCACAAAGCTTTCAGGGGTCCCTTTTGCTCAGTTTACCTATTTTCCTGCACTATGGTTAGGAAGAACGGATGCTTAAGAAAATGTTTTAAGCAAAAAGAATTAGTTCCATTGTAGAAATGAAGGGCTACACCCTGGGCCAGCTTTTTTTTCTCTCTTTGGCCCCATGGTCAAAATATTATAGGGAGGCAAACTTTTTCTTTCTTTCTTTTTTTTTTGGTACCAAAGATTGAGCCCAGGGGTGCTTGACCACCAAGCCACATCCCCAGCCCTTTTTTATGTTTTATTAGAGATAGGCTCTTACTGAGTTGCTTAGGGCCTCACTAAGTTGCTGAGGCTGGGTTTGAACTCATGATCCTCCTGCCTAAGCTTCCCATGTCACTGGGATTACAGGCATGTACCACTGTGCTCAGCTGGAGGCAAACTTTGACTCCATAGTTTTACAAAATAAAAGAACCTTCACATTTGTCCTTTCACAGTTGAACAGGATCTTTTGAGAGTAGTAAGTTCCCTGACCCCAGAAGTATTCAAACAGAGGCCCATCACCACTTGCTAGGGCTGCTATAGGTGAGGCTTCTGACATTAACAGGTAGATCAGAATAAATATTCACTAAGATGCCCTATAAACCTAGGGTTTGATTATCCCGGGCAAAGGGTAGAGTGGGTGTGATTTGAGCATGCGCTGAGAAGGCCTCCTCTGCCTCGGTGATGTCACACCTATCCCCCACAGTTTACCAGAGCTCCCAAAGCCCCTCCTTTAGGTTGTTCCTTCAAAAAACTTAATTCATTCCTTCCAAAATATACTTTCTTCTGATTGTTTTTCCTGCAATGCTAGGGATTGATCGCAGAGCCTTTCACATGACCCTAGGCAAGCACTACACCACTGAGCTACATCCCCAACCACCAGAACACACTTTATTCTCCATGTTGCTATCAATACTCTAGAATTCATTTCTATGCTAAAAACATGTTTACCTCTTACACATATATAATGCCTATGTCTCATTTGTGATGACTTCTTTTCTTCCATTTACACACTTGGTATAGCTTCTCTCTTAACTTCAGATATGTGGTCTTGAACTTGCCAAGTTCTTGCTCCCAGGCCATCAAATGGCCCATAGACAAGGATCCCTGCCACAGAAAAGAAATCATAGCTACCCAGTGAGAAGATACATGTGGGTGGTTTTGATCATGTAACACTTGGATTCCTTTCCCTGCCCTCTTCCAGAGCCAGATAGTAATGTCTTCAGGCTGTTAAATGCAGAATTGTTTTCAAAAATCTCTTCTACATACAAGCTATAGGGGGCAGGCTTCATTAAAGAAATTCAGGGATAGAGCCCCCAAAGGAGAGAGTCATTTAGACCTTACAGGGAAGAGACTAGGCCTTATTTTCAGAGATTTCTGTGCACTAAAGACTGTCGTTCTGTCCAGTTGTTACACATGAGTGAGGCTGTGGCCCTCACATAAACCTGCTTTGCAGACCAGGATTGTTTTGCCTCATATGAAATTCAGTTGGCTTGTAATCCAAACCAGCGAGGACCTGGGACGGAAAGTGACGTCTCCACTAGGACATATGTGCCAGGGAAAGGATTCCAGCCAGGTCATTGACTCCAGGCCTTGGCTGTTTAAGCCAAGTTCTGAGTCATTTCCATCTCAAACCCCCCAAAAAAGGAATGTTTCCTTCCCTGGAGCATCTTCAAGTCTGTCACCACCTAGGAAACAGTAAATAACACTGAAATTTAGGGCAGCTAACTTTTTCTGGACTCTCTACCCTTAATAAGTTGGTGAAAACAGGTTGTGACTTACTTCTATCTCCACAGTCCTAAATATTGTGGTTTTTAAAAATAGCCATGTACTTTTCCACGCAAGCCTGTAAGGTAATGGGACAGTTCTGCTGAGGTGAGCCAAATTCAGGTGGTCCCAGCCAGGCTTTTTCATGGATCTGGGGTCATATGGTAGGTGCATGGACTGGACACTGGCCCACTTGTAATGTCCCTCCATTGAGACAACCCAGTTTTCTCTACATAGTCTTTCTTCCTTTGAAAGGCTAGTGCAGGCTGTTCTTGTGGTGATAGATGAAATTTCTTCTTTCTGTTGATCAAAGCGAGTCACCTGCCCTGCCTATGTTCCTGAGGCTAGGGAAGAGCCACAAAGTCACATTGCAAAGCATACATGATACAGAGAGGGGCAGAATCGTGAGGCAGATTTTGCAATGAATCTATCACAATAAATAATTCAGGTGCCACAAGTACGTGTTGATATATTGATTTCCCTTGTCGGGTTAGTAGTAGTCTATTTTCATTGAAGTTACATGAAGATGGGAAAATCTGAGCTCGTAACTATGGGGAATGTAGAACTCTGAGTGGCTTAGTCATCCCTCCTTACCCCAGTCCTACAGGCAGTCTCTGAGTGGCAAAAGCAAAAGCAAGCCAGTGAAGGGACACAACTACCTGTCAAAGCAGCACTCTGCAGACAGGTTCTATTCAGCTTCACCCTCTCCTGCATCCTTGTGATTCTTGGCATTTGTATACTATTTGTCTCTGCTTTTTCTTCCACACCAACTTCCATCTGCATAAGTTATTTATCTGAATGTCAGACTTGAGTTCAGGACACGGGGATCTGGTTCCAGCATCTCTCCCTGATGCCCACATGACGGGATCATTCAGCACCTCTAAATTTCAGGTATCTTAGCTGTAAAGTGCTGTTCTTAGCACCAACCCCAGACAGTTAGGATGAAGCAATGAATTTGAATGTATGAAAGTCATGAATGACAAGGGACAAAGTAACCACAGCAGTTGAATTGAAACTCTTAAAGAGCCAGTTCTGCACTTGTGGTCTCTCACCTCAGATCCTAAGTCTAAAGCACCCACATGACCACCCCTAACCCTTGCCTAGCCTCATCTCTCTTGGCGAAACCACAGTGAAGGGTATTTTGGAAAACTAGAGGACCAAGAAACACAGAATGACCTTCATCAAAGGAACATTCCTACCAAATGAATACTTGTCATAGTTTGGTAAATATCCACTTGGTTATCTGTTGCTCCTCCTCTCTTAGAAATGCAGCATATTGATTCTTGAAACCTCCTCCCCCACTGCTGCCAATCACTGGGGAAGGGGGAGTTTGGGAAAAATATTGATTGAGACAGACATTGGGAGAAGCATTTGTTTGGTTGTCATTTTGTCTTTTTAGAAATTGGCTAAAGTAGATGAAAGATGATACATCTTTTAAGAGTTTTAAAAGTAATTTAGCCAATTTAATTATACTTCTCTCAGATAACTTTAAAAGGTCATAACTGATGATTTTTCCAGTGTGTAAGAACAAAGAGCTTTTGATTAGTAAAGGATCTTTCTGTAAATGAGATTTTATTTTTCCATTTTTTCTCTTGTTCTTCTTTAGTCTGGGCGCTCTGATCATCTTAATGCATCCAAACCCACAATTTGAAACAACCTGCTGCCCTATTCCTGGGGGCTGGTGACCAAAGTATCTTCAGACAGATTAAAGACATCATAGCTAAACTAACTCAACAGTCCAAGGAAAGAGGCGGGTGTATTTTGAGCTTCCTTCTCTTTGAGCATGCCAAGATGCCCTGGCTCTAGCCTTAGGGTGTGGGTCAGCATTAGTGGTTGGATCTTGGCAACCAAAATGGCCTCTGCTGGCCGAAAACTGATCAGAACTGTTCAGACTCATTAGGGAGCTCCTCAGATCACCTTCTGGCATGAAACGCTCCAGAAATCATCAAAAAGCCAAGGTAGAGGCTGGCTTCCTTGAAGTCTTTCCAAAGGCATTGGCATATGTGCCTTTTGGACGAGCTACACTACACAGCTTTTAAGGTCTGCTGTGGGGCTGGGGGAGCTCTCCGGGCACTGGGAGCCACACCAAGATGGTCGGGAGAGGCCTGGTTGCTTCTTGGCCCAGTATCTGCTCCCTTGCTCCTTTTCCTGAACTCCTCGTTCTCACTCTGCGTCTGCCATCAGTGTGACTCCCAGCACCAGGAGGAGCAGTGGTTTTACAGAGAGCAGGCCTGTCTCTAATCAATAAATAAAGGCCTCTGCCTCCTCTGGTCAGCACTATTCCACAGAACTTCTGCAGTGATGGAAATGTTCTCTATCTATGCTGTCTAGCATGACAACCACAAGCTGCTTGTGGATGTTAAGCACCTGTAAGGTGGTTAGTGTGGATGGCAAGTTGAATTTTTGTTTTTTGTACTAGGGATGGAATTCAGGGATCCTTTGGCCCTGAGATACATCTCCATCCCTTTTTATTTTATTTTGGACAGGGTCTGCTGAGTTGCCAAGGCTAGCCTCCAAATTGTGATCCTCCTGCCTCAGCCTCCCAAATAGCTGGGATTATAGGTGTATATCACCTCATGTGCTGAGAAGTTGAATTTTTAATGTACTGCATTTTAATTTTATTAAAATGGCCACATGTGGCTAGTGGTTCCAGTATTTGACAGTACTACTGTTCTAAATAATAGTTTAATGAGCAGCCAGAAAGCCTACCACCAAAGTCTGTCATTTAAAAATATCACTTTTGTCACAAAAGACCAAGTATTACATAAAATGTCCAGGTTAGCAAATCTATAGAGACAGAAATTAGAGGTTGCTAGGGCTGGGTGCAGGGTAGGGAGTGATTGCTAGTGGCTGCGAAGTTGCTTTTTGGTGTGATGAAAATGTTTTAAAATTAAATTATGGTGCTGGTTGTACAACTTTATGAATTTACTAAAAATCTTTGAGGCATCTACTTTAAATGCATGAATTTTGTGGTATGAGTTATAATAAACTGGTTTAAAAATAGCTTATTGTCCATGCCATAGTTAAGTACATGTTCTGACTCCACCTCTTCTGCACAGTGGTATTAGTGGCTAAGTGCTTGCCTCTCCCTAGGTCTCTGTGTCCCCTTGATAAAAAGAAAAGATTGCTTTGACTTTAATGATAGTGAAGAATAGAACTTCTGGCTCTCCTTTCCCTTTATCAACTTAACTTTAACCCAGTTCAGAGGGAGTGGTTCCCAGGACAGGAAATGCATTCCCTCTTTCAGCTGCAGAAGCTGCCCTATCCAGTGACTACCCCCAGAAGTAAATGGACCATCAAGCAGGTAAGTCTGCCCTCCTCATCCATTCCCTCAGGAACCACAGCACAGATAGCTCGAAGTGCTGAGACATTTCTCTTTGGACCTTTAATCCAGATAAATACAGATTGAAATTTTTGGTGGTCAATTAATCTAATGCACAGAAACAGCTTTCAGTATTCTCAGTGAGCAGAGGGGAGGGAGAAGGAGGGTATTGGGAGTTTCCTGGGTATAAAACTTACGTCTTGTGGTTTTTCATGGTTTGTGGGATCTCTCTGGAAAGCACACGTCTTCATGAACAGGATTAAGCTGGTTGTCTTCTCCTACTTCTCAGATGGTCATTTTTTAAAATTGGTGACATTGAAGAAGTAATAGTTGCCACCTTCTTCTTCCCCTTCCTCCTCTTCATCACTGCCACAAAGCCTTACCTGTGTATCAATAGCCCATGTTATAAATGCTGGTCCCATAAATAACTAGGACCTGCTTTGAAAGTCAATGAGGCAATAAACAGAAAGGGACCCTGTAATGGTAAAAACAAAGGTGTTGTAGGTTCTTTGCATACATGGTATCATTTATTCCTTCTCCTTACTACCCAGAAGTATCAGTAGTTTCCTTTGATTTTAAAAATAAGAAAAGTGAGCCTGTAATCCCAGGAACTTGGGAGGCCGAGGCAGAAGGATCTCAAGTTTAAGCCCAACCTGGGCAATCTGTCTCCAAAGAATAAAAAAGATGGCGATGTAGCTCAGTGATGGAGAACTTGGGCTCTCTTGAGTCTTGAAGTAGTTAAATAACTTACCTACATCGTGCAGTTGGCAAGGCCTAGAGTTGAGATTTGAACCAGGATCTACCTGCTTCTAAGCTGGTATTTTGAATTTAACCAACACATAAGTCAGTTTTGATTAGATCACAAATGATGGGACCACTCTTTATTGTCGGGTACTGTATAAATTGCTGGAGATGAAGCAATGAACCAAGCCAGCAAATGCCAGATGAGTGGCTGTCAAAGCCATAGAAATTCAGAGAAAGAAAGAAAAAAAAAGTGATTGCTTAGGGACTATGGGAGGGGAGTGGAATTCATGCAAAACTGGGTCTTGTAGAAAGAGTATGAACTTCCTTCAACTGTATGGGGTCACTGTAAATTAGAAGGTCTCAGAGAGTTGTTTCTTTTCTTTTTTTTATGATACTGGGGATTAAACCCAGGGGTACTCTACCACTAAGCTTCATCCCAAGCCCTTTTAATTTTTTTATTGAAACAAGATTTTGTTAAGTTGCCCAGACTGGCATTAAACTTGTGATCCTCCCAAGTCGCTAGGATGACAGGTGTGTACCACCAAGCCTAGCTAAGAATTTATTTTTTGATATATTGATATTTTGAAAAACAAATACCACATGTCAAAAGAGCATGAGTATGTGTGTGTGTGTTGGGAGTGGGGTGGTGCTGGAGATAAAACCTAGGGCCTCACTCCTGCTAGACGTGTACTGTACCACTGAGCTGCATCCCCAGACCAAGATCATGAAGTCATTGTCGTGACTGATGATTATCACTTCTCCCACCACACACTCTTATGTAAGGTAATGCTTCATACCCATCTCATTGGTTTTCACAATTTGATCATTTTGTCAATTTTTTTTGGGGGGGGGGGTTCTGGATTTTCTTAAAGGTCAGGTGAGGACTTGGCAAATATTTGTAAGTTGGACATGACTGTAGTGAACTCTGTTGGCTGTGTGGTCTCTGAAATCCGAGTATGCTAGATGCTCAGCGTGGCATGTTCTGTCCCCCTTTTCCAAGCACAGCATCCAGCTGTGTCCAGTCAGGACAGAAGTCAGTTTCACTCATCCTAGCTCAGGAGGCTGAGTTGCAGCAGAGTTGAAAGACAAAGTTCTGCCTCAGCATGGCTGACTTGGTAGGCTTCCAGCAGAAGGGAGAGTATGTCTTGATCCAGTGTTGGGTTTATTTGTGAAAACAGGAACCTGACAGAGCTCTGTGGTGATGAAGTCCTGATCAGATAAATCCCAGTAGTTTCAGTGTCCTTTCACAAAAGGGAGCCCTCTTCCTTTACGAGAACATGTGGCAATTTCTATCACCACTGTGGTGATTCTGATTGGAAAATGGTAGATTGCAGAAATTTCATTATTGAAGTTCTGCTAGGTTAGGTCATGACTGAATAAATTCTTTGTATGCTTACATTCTAATTTTTAAGCAAGATGTCTATGTTTGGAAGCAGTTCTTCTACTTGATCCCATTAAATAAAGATTAGTGAACTGTCAAAAGCAAGAAGGGCTGGGGCTAACGTTTTTGAAATAGGGAAAATGGAAATGGAATTCACATCTGGACTCTTAGGATGTTTTTGCAGAATTAAGTGCAAAAAAAAAAGTGATTCTTGTATCTCTTAAAAAAGGCTGTTCTGCTTTCAAACATCCACAGCTTTGAGCAAATGTTTGCATTCCACTTAAACATGCTTGGACATTAAAGTCTTTGCTGCTGGTTGCTAAAATTTTAAATAACTGAAAAAGAAAAAATAATTTAAATGTAATATTTTAGAATAGTGCTTGAGTCCTTATCCACCACTAAGAGACTGGTCACTGCTGATCTTTGTGTCCTTATAACCTGGCATAGACATTCATTAAATGCTGTGTGTGGTGGTACACACCTGTAATGCTAACTGCTCAGGAGACTGAGGCAGAAGGATTGCAAGATTGAGGTCAGCCTCAGCAATTTAGGGAGACCCTCAGCAACTTAGTGAGATCCTGTCTCACATAAAAAAGAAATTAAAATTAAAAATAAGTTTTTAAAAATGACATTTATTAAATGAATGAGTGTGTCTTTCAGAGTCTATGTTAAATGATCATTTTCATGAAGACAGTCCTTCAGTTTAACTGGAAACCTTCACTCTTGAACGTGTCTTGTGGGCATGTTTTCTGCAAGCCTGAAATAGGTTTCCTAGGGGCCCCCTGCTGCACCTTTTTCCTGTCAGTACCCAACCAACCCCTCCAAGGAACATCACTTTATACATCTTGCTCGCCCAGCCCATTTGCTTACAGATGTATTTCCATGAGTGGGAAACTTCCTGGCAACTCAGAGAGAAACTAGATGAAGCAGAGTTTTCATGCATAGTTTTACTACAGGCAGGGACAGGCGTGTAATCTGAGTTGTCCATGGGAACCTGGGCATTCCTGGCTGCTATTTTAAGACTCCTTTCCTAAACCGATAGCCACCAGGTTGGTTTGGCTTAACTCCTACTCCGGAGTTCGGCCTGTTATGGTGCCTCAGGGTTGTCAGAAAAGCAGCTCCTCCAGGATGCTAGCTGGACAGCTACAGGACAGCTGGCATTTTTCTTTCCTTAACTCTGTATGGACAGCAGGTTTGAATCACTAAGCTCTGTTTCAAATGATTTCAGGCCAGAAATCATTTGAAAAACATTTAGGATGCCTAATTGAATCTTGTTTTCAATGAAAAGGAGTCATTGACCATTGTCCAAAAACACATTGTGTATATTTGTGTTGGGGGCTTTATTAAGAGCATAAAAAGATCTCTCTCTTCTGCCTCTCCTATTTCCTGTGGATTAACCTGGGAGCTGGTGATGCTTTCCCCATCAAGAGGGTCCCGTTGCCCCCTCCCCCACATTCTTGGACCGTCTCTTGTGGAAGGCTGCCTGCCCATCCCCTTGCTGCTGGCATTCTAGTCAGGCTAGGTCTCCTCTGCCTGTCAGCTGGCTGGCTTTCTGAAGCTCACACCAACCCGTTGCATACAGAGCTCTCCCCATTCATACAGAGAGGGCAGAAGTTGCGGAGATGATAAGCTAGTTAGGAAGCTTAGCCAGAACTGCCTGTGTGTGTCCCTGCTCAATGTAGGCCTTATCTGTGCCTGAGTGGGAGAGATGTGAAGGTGGCCCAGCTCTAATGGCAGACCTGGGACTGCCTGGTAGAGTGGCCTTGAGTCAGAGCCCTGCCCTGGGGGCTTATTCCTTCATCACATCAGCTGACCCAAGGGCTTCCTTTCAACTCTCTTCTTTGATCACATAATGATTACCTGGTGGATGGTAACCTGCTTAGATCTTTCATATCCTTATGTCCTCATTACCCTCCTACAGATACTGCAGAGTCTCTAAAAGTTACTGTAACTCCAGATAAAAATCTTTTCCTGGAAAAGCCAAAACAAAGACTTGATCCCTGGAAAGTGCTCTCATCCTCCTCCCTCAGCTCTGGGCTACCTGAGCTTGTGACATGCTGGAGGCAGCTCATGACAGCCAGATTTATAGGAGTTTTTCCACCTATTGATGTCATATTGGTAGCTTGAAATTTGCCATGGCAGGAGTGTTTACACCACGTAAATAGGCAAACACTAAATCAGAGTTTTGTTCTCTTCGAGGGTCATATTAGACAGCACCAGTTCACCACTGCCCCATCCTTAAGATTGAGGTGAAATTGATTCTGCATCTCACATGTAGACCTGTACTTCCTAATGTTTCTCTAAGTGTTTTGCTTTGCTTTGGTAGGGTGAGGATTACTCTTTGTTCCTTGTCCCTGTTTGGCTAAACTTGAACTTGTAGATCACGTGTCTTCACCCTATGTGCAATATTTCTGTCTTACCCACTGAACTTGCCCCAGCTTATTCCCTTTTCCAAAGAGTGACACAAGGCTTTGGCTGTCGCAGACTATTTCTGAAAATTTATAACCATGGATGAGTTACACTACCGCAGTACACAACACTTGACATTTAATGTTGGATGTTTCTGTCCTTAAAAGTCTTTAAGTTCCTTGCCACTTGGAATTTCTTTGTGGCCACTTTTTAATATTTCAGCCTCCTCATATCTTTCTGCCGTCCCTCTCCACTCCTCTCCCTCCTCCCCTTATATCTTATGCTGAGAACTTTTTCTCTGTTCTCTTTTTTCCTTCCAGACCATATTCCCATCATCTTTTATATCTGGGGTGGCCTATCCAGCCTGTCCAAGGCATTTCCTAAATTAGGGGAGTTTCTAAGAGGAATTCTTGCACCTGCTGTTAAAATCAATCTGTTTCTTTACATACCTTTGCTTGGTGGCTAACTACCTTCCATCCATAATTCGTTTTACAAAACAGGGAGGAGAGTTGGGCATATAGGTCATTGATAGAGCATATGCTTAGCATGCAGGAGGCCCTGTGTTCAATTCACAGCACAAAAGAGTAAGAGGAAGAAAGAAAGAAGGAAGGAAATTAATCATAATTCAAAGTGTGCAGCTTTCCTATTCTAATCCAATGCATTGATTTGGTGCACATCTACTGAGTGCTGACTTCATTTCAGCCACTTTGGTTTCAAGGAACAAAATTAGTCATGGAGTCCATGAGGGGCTTCGTTTTCAAAAGTATCTAATTTTCATAAGGAGGAAGATGACTTGGTTGAGAAAGGGGGAGTTACCGCAAGTGAATTTCGGTTAATGTGGACCTTGGGATACTTAATCTCCATCCTAACTCTGTGATCATTTGGAGGCTCATCACCATGATGTGCAAGGCTGTGGTGAGCTGGACTTAGCTCTTGCTGTTCCCTTGCCTCTCTGCTTGGAGTTTCTGTATTTGAAACAATTTGCCGGGCTGTGCAGGGCTGTGTTCCCTCTCCTCTGCCTTGGTCAGTGCTGGTCTCCATTTGAAATGCTTTCCTCTTTCCTCATTCTCCTTCCATCCAAGTTGCTATCGTGTTTTTTTATGTTTCAGGTTAAATTTTGGTTTTGGGCCCCTGGAGATTAAGTTTGAAGCCCAGCTCTGAGTTCCACAGTCCCCTAGACTAATTCTCTAGTCCTCTTACTCTGTGATTTTCTTGTCTGTCCTTCCTGAGAAGGCAAGCACCTCAAGATTAGAACTGAGTCTCATTTTCTTCTCTCTCCACTGCCATGGCAGAGCTTGATATGAAGAGATGTTAATAATGAAGTATTTATTAAATGCCTTAACAAATATTTGTTGAAATCATAGATAAATGAATGAGCTGTAGAGTGATAATGTACAGCTCTGATGTTAGAGCCTGATGGATGTGTACCATCCTCTGACATTGGACAAGCTACCTAATCTCTATCTCTACCTAATCTACCATGCTCAATTTTCTTATCTATTCAATGAGAGTGCATTATTTACTTTATGAGGTCCTTGTGGGGAGTAAATTAGGTACCTCAAGTAAAGAACTTTGCATAGAGCCTTTTATAGAATATGTGCTGAATAAATTAATGAGTTGTTATTAATTATAAAAATCATGAAGAACAGCTAGGCATGGTGGCATAAGGCTATAGTCCCAGCTACTCAGAAGACTGAGGCAGGAGGATCACAAGTTCAAGGCCAGCCTCAGCAACTTAGCAAGACCCTGACTCAAAAAGTAACATGAAGCACCAATTAAAAATAAACAAATGAGTAAAAGGGAAGACCAGTAGAGTAAAGGAAGGGGAATAGGAGGAGGAAGGAGGGGAGGGAAGGAGAGGGGGTACCAGAGATTGAAATGTAGTAAATTAAATTCCATGCATGTATAATTATGTCAAAATGAACCTTACTATAATATATAACTATAATACACTAATAAAAGCATAGAAATAAGAAAAAAAGACTGAGGATATAGCTTAGTGGTACAGCATCCCTGGGTTCAATCCCCAATACCACCAAAAAATAAAAAAATTAAAAAATCATAAAAACAAATGATAGGGAAATGGTATTTTTGATGTATGAACCCAAAACCAGTAACTTCCAACATTTAACTGGAGTACAAGTTGTCCTATTTCCAAATAACATCCCAAATTCTGTCTGTAATGGATACTAATGATTACTAAATGCAGCATTGCAACCCGAAACATCACATGGAATTTAGGTTAGGTACAAGTTTACGAAGGAAGAAAAATGGAGTAACATGCTTTAGGGAAGGGAAAAAAAAGTCAATTTGCATTAAAACATAAAAGTTTTTAATTTTTAATTGGTGCTTCATTTTAAACATAAAAGTTGTTTAGAGAAGGATAAAAGTCAATTTGCATTAAAACAAAAATTTTGTTGCTTTTAACTAGATTAAATAGAAAATAGAGTTAACTAGCACATCTCTTCTCAGTTGTTTAAAGGATTTCTGATTAATATCTTGGCACTGTGTTAAGTTGATATAATGACGTCTAACACTCATGCATAAATTCACACATGTAAGCAACGTTTATTCTGTATCAGGTACGACAGATAAAAAGATGAGTGAAAAAAGGCACCTAACCATGAAGAATTAATATTTTAGAAACAGGGTTGGCAAACTTTCTCTTAAATGGCCAGATGGTGAATATTTGGGGTTTTGAGGCCCACAGGGTCTCTGTTGCATCTACTCAGTTCTACCATTGTAGTGAGAAAACAGCTATAGGCAATAAGTAAATGAGTGTGGCTGTGTTCCAATAAAACTTTATTTACAAAAACAGGCAGTGGGCTAGATTTGGCCTTCATGCCCTGGTTTACTATCCTTTGTGCCAGAGGAGTAGCTAAGTCTGTTCCAGGCTAGTGTTAAGTACAAAGGGCTATGATGCCTGAAGGGCAGAAGATATGGAGATGATAAGAGAATAAGTTGGCCATGACCATTGCAGGGAGGAATTTAGTGGGGAAATGGCATAAGGATATAGTCCTGAGCTGCTGGAGGAGGTAAAGGAGAGCTGCCGAGGCTGGGAAGAAGAAGGGCAGTGCGTGGTGCACCTTTTGCAGAAGTGGTGACACTTGGTATAATTAAGAGATCAGCTGTCCTGAACTGACACCAATGAGCCTGGATACTTGGCAGGACTTACCTGCCCTCCATCGAGCAGATGGAACAGTCTGGAACCTGTCTCAGAATGTCTGCGCATTCTCAAGGCTGCTCTCAGTGGAGGCTGCCTCTATTCCACCCAACACCCCAAACACTGAAGCCAACTTTTTTTGCTGGCTTCTAGGAGATGCTCACTCACAGCAAGCATTTTGTATTTTCACTAACTTTTGTGACAGTATATTTTCTGAGAGTTTCAAAAGGAGGGAGATGCCACCTACCATATGGCTCTTAGCAGTTCTTCCCCTTATCTTCTGCAAGACAGTTGCTATTTCTTAGGGCCTTGCTGGCCTAAGTGGCTTGTCAAGGAATTCTCCTACCGGAGACAACTCCCCCATGTAACTGAAATGCTGTCACTCTCACTATTCTAGCTAACAGTGGCTTCCCAGAAATATTCTGCTACCCTTTTCTCATCCCAAATCCTCCTCACTCTATAGCTTTGGATCCATGGGTTTGTTAATTTTTGCAAGGGACGTTGATGCTGAGCCAAGAGGCCTGAACCCCACACTGTAAGACCAGGCCAGTGGCTCATCCTGCCTGTGCTGGACTTTACTGTTAAGTGAAATAGGCTTGATAATGCCCTCTTCAGGAAGAGACCTTGGACCATCCAGCTCAGTCCAAGACATTGCAAGGCAAATGCTGGTTGTCTTTGTCTGCTTCCGTTTCCTCTTTTAAGACCCAAACTGGGAGGATAAAAATCACATGTGAGTCTCTGTAACCCATTTACATCTTTAATACAAAATATGACTCTGAACAGAGGAAAGTTTGGTCATTTACCTGGAACTAGTGATATCTAGATTAACAGCTAGGAGTGACTGGGTCAAGGGTCAGTTTGATATTGTTGGGAACTGTCAGCTTTCCTTCTGGTTGGTCAAACCACATTTGGGAAAGAATGAAAGTCAAGTCTGCATGCCTGCTTTTTTCCAGCCTGGTCTGGGAGGTGACTTGTGAGAGTCTTCATTGTGGAAATAAACTCAGTACATGCAACTGAAAGGAAAGTGTACACGTGTTGGGTAGAGCAGCATTCTGATTATTTGTCTCATTTTTCATTATGCTTGGATGGAATGGATATGCCCCTGGAATCCCTGGTTGTGATTGGCAGTGTGGATACATTTGGCCAGATTTTACCTGAGTAGGTTTAGAATCTCTATATCTTGTTCTCCTGAGTTTGATTTTAATCACTAGCCTGAACACTTTATTTCCTTCTACTGCTTTACAAAGTGAAAAGTTCCACACAGTGGCAGTAAAAAGTGGCTTAAATGACTTCCTTGACTCCCACCTGCTCCCAGACTAACTTAGGTAAGTCCTTTTGTGATCCGTAGTTGCACTGTCAGAGCCCTGTCCCAAGGCGTCACAGTTTGCTGTTCCTTTTGCTTCATGTCTGACTTGGAACCCCTTGAAGGCCTAGAGCAGAGGTTCATTTCTCTATCCTTAGCACCTGGCAAAGTACCTGGAACAAAAGTGTCTCCCCCTCCCCCCAAAAAAACACCTTGGAAGAATGGGAAGGGACAGAGTAGACAGAGGGAGGAACACACATGGCCAGATCACTTAGAGCCCCCTTACTGTACTGCTAGAATTCCTTATTCAAGATGACAAAGATCTTCCAAAACAGCACTTAAGAAGGTGACATGTGTGTAGGTTTGAATTAAAAGGTCCAAGCTGGTTCACAAGTGGATCAGTCTATCTCCCGGGCCTGCGTGCGGGTCAGAAGCCCCTAGTGTCCTTGTTCAACATCATTTATGAGCAAAGTCCTTTGGGTCTCACAGAAACAGAACAAATGCTGCCAGGAGGGACTGAGTCATCACTCTAGACAGTGAGCTGTTTTAACTGGGCCATTCCCGGTGAGCCTGGTGAGGTGGACGAGGCACATGGGCCAGAGCCTCCTTGCACAGGGCCCTGGGTCAGAGTGGGTCTGACAGGGAACTGGCCAGAGATCTGCAGTCAGTCTGGGTGGGGCCATGGGAGTGGCTGGAAGCACTTCTGTTTCTCTACAGAGTCAGAGCAGAGGGGCTTCTTAGGTAGTTCCCTGGCCTCACTTGGCTTATGATGGATAATAATGCCACTAGAACACCTTGCTTTAAGAAAGCCCAGTGTTCATAGGGGGAGTGGACGCTAGTTTGTCTGCAGAACCTTTTGCACCTTGCAGCGTGCTTTCCTATCCTCATGCCTTTGCTCCCCGTGAGGGGGAATGAGGAGAGCGCTAGTCACCGCCTCCATTGAGTGGAATCTGTTGACTAAGTACAGTATGGACTTCGGTGCTCCGATTCTCTCTCTGCCACTTATAGCTGTGACTTTAGGCAAGTTGCCAACATCTCTAAACTGCAGTCAGTCAGTCCACTTCATGAAGTCCGTATATGACTTAAGGAAATAATTATTTTAAATGAATTCATTAAAGGAGATTATTTAAGGCCCTTAGTATGGTGCTCTGCTCACGATGACAATAAATGGTACATACCGGTGTCAGTATGTTTTTACTTATGAATATACTGGAGTTTAGCCAAACTAAGTAACTCGAGATTATCATGCTCTTAAGTTGAACTTGAACTCATCCACAGAGTTCCGTGTTTGCACAAGGTGGTCTGAGTAGCACAGAGCAGAATGTGTTCTTTCGGCCTCATCATGATTATCTGATTTTTTAAAAAATGCCTTGGCCTTGCAGAGAGTTCCTGGGGCTCCTCTGAATAAGCGCTCCATTTCAAAAACTCATTCTACCTCCAGCTTGTCACAGCCAAGCCTATAGCTTAAAACAAAACAGACACGTGGAGGAAATTGCTTCCTGATTTGGGTGAGTAAAGCCGGTGAGCTGTCTCTAAGGGCATTTTCTACCTTTGTGTATTTCACTTTTTCAGAAGAAGAATCTGTTTTTCCATTAAGAAGTCAACTGTCAGGTGAAAAGGCTCAGAAGTCTATTAGGGTTGTGTGTGGATCACTAACGTTCACGAAGCTCTGAAATTATTTGATCTATATTGATACCAAGTGTCTGCATACTTGGCAGCGGGAGGATACATGATGCCTTTTTTCTTCTGTTCCTGCACGTTTGGCACAATACAATCAGAGAGAGTGAAGAATGGCCCAATTCAGCTCTCAGTTTCTACATTGATTCCCTCCTGAGAAAGACAATAAGCTAGTTCTTTGGTTGGCTTCTGATTTTGATTGACAGAAAAAATAACTGCAGAAAGATTACATTGTGCCAGCATTCTAAATTTTGAAGGGGAAAAAAACCACTTAAATTTTTGCTAAACTGTTAGACATTACCATTAAAAAAAAGAAAGAAAGAAAGAACATCCTTTCCTGGAGGGAAAACTTCTCTTTCTTCAGGGAAGGAGTTAAAGATCAGCAAATTTTACTGTAGTCTCTAAAAGCTGTTAACACAAGCCTTAAGGAAAATGCTCTGCCTCCTACCAACAGAAGAGCACTTGTTTTGAGAGTCCCATTCAGTGTCTCATGTCAAGGCAGAGGAGACTAGAAGTGCAGCTAGAGTGGACTTGGCAGTAAAGTTGCCCAGGTCTAATCTGTTTGGCCTTGAGGTCTTTACTGAACCACTATACCTCAGTGGATTTATAATGTGAATGAAAAAAGCTAGTGTGATAACAGTGTGTGTCACAAAGTGCATGCTCCTTAAATGTTGGTTGTTATTCTTAATATATAATGTTATGATGTTATATATGTATATTTGCCATGGAAACTTTTGTCAAATAAAATCTCACGTGCAGAGGGAGCTGCTCTGGTAGAGGTGAAGCGTGTATAACCAGATCAGCTCAACTCTCCTTTCCACAAGAGCTGTAAACACTGCCCAGCCTGTCCGTCCTTAGCAGTCCCTAAGTGTGCTCCCAGGATCTTGTGCTATAACCGGGTCCTTGGTATCTCTGCATCACAGACCTGCTCTGACAAGTATTGCTTTATCTTTTTTTTTCTTCTTCTTTTTTGAATGCCCATTGTCATCAGGCAGAACAATCAAAAGGAAAGAGAAGCCACTTTGTTAATAGGATTCTTCTGCCTTGCCTTCTCCTCTGAGCAGAATGTCTTGGTCATTTTTGCCACTCCTTGTTGAAACTGGTTTAGGGTTGTCCTTGTTGTGGTCCTTATCCTGGGAGAACTGCAGTTGCTCATTGTAGTGAGGTAAGACTTGAACTCTCACACCTGGCTTCTGAACTTCACAGTGTGCTGCAGCCACTTGGAGAGCTGGTTAAAATTCCAGCTTCTTGGATCCATCCCAGACAGGTCCTGACTTAGGAGGTTTGGAATAGACCAGCAGAGTTAAATTAACAAACTCTAGGTCCCAAGTTCAGGAACAGCCGTGCTGTTTATACAACGTGAGACCTTGGAGAAGTTATTACTTGTGCGGGGCTTTGGTCCGTTTATAGAACTTGAGACCTTGGAGAAGCTATTACTTGTGCGGGCCTTTGATCCACTTTTAGGGAAACATGTCTTAAAGTAGCTCATTTCTCAGAAGATCTTACAGGTCAAAAAGTCTCAGATTTGATTGTACTATAACTGTGGGCTGGGTTGCAGGTGGCAGGGGGAGATCCTTCCCTCACTTTTTCTGAATGTCACTCCTACACAGCCCAAGGCCCTATCAGGTTTCACAGTGGCCATGCCCCAGTGGTGAATCCCAGTGAGCCTAACTCTATAGAAATCATCTTCTTCTGTAGCTTTTTGGCTTTCTTGCAGCACCTTGTTCTAATCCTTTTGAAATAAAAGGGAATGGTGCACAATGAGTATTTAATGCTCAAAATGCATACTATAAAAGAATTCTGTGCTGTTCTAGAGTATAACTTGATAGGGAGACAGGGTGCATATTCTTATTTCTCACTTGCCTGGCTCCCTGGTCAGTGACTGTTACCTGGTGGACAGTCCTTTTCTGATTTGTGTACCCATGTTCAGCCCCTTTCTTCTGAGTGTTACAAAATGCATTCCACGATAGACTTATTCCTTAACCTGGTCCATAAAATCAGTTATGTGGCCAAAATACATTTAGGAATCACACCTTCTTGCTCTCCTTCTGGATATTCTCAGTTCTAGTAAGCATATTAAAGGCTCCGTGGAGTCCAATGGACAAGAAAGCAATTTGACTACTATTTAACCCTTCATTTTCCAAACTTACCTGACAACAGAACTTGAATACTCTGTTACCGCCTGTTTGTGCTGTTCAGTGGAAAACATTTTGTTTTAACACTGGCTTGGAGGCTTCTCTTGGGGGAGCCCATCCTTTAACCCAAGGGAGAGCGGGAAGGGTTGGGCTGGTATCTTAGAGGAGGGAGTCTGTGGAATTCAGTAGCTAACTCTGTTGGAGGGATGTATTTGCAACCATTTAATTATGCCAAAAATCTGTTTGGTGAGGACAGTGACCTCCTGAAAAGAGTAGGCTTTGCCTCCTATACAGTGTTTCTCATCTTCCCGTGAAATTTCATACCCCCTTGAAAAAAGAGAGAAGGTTTCCACCAGCCAGTTTAGTACTTTGTTATAGCCATATATGGTACCGGATAGAGAAATGGCTTCACTGATTAAAGCAGAAGTTTTCTCCTCAGGATGTTGAACAAGTGTTCAAGAGAGGAAGGATTTTGAGGGGTGCTGTGCCTTCAAGAAACAAAAGATAAGAATATGAATGCCTTTTATTTTTAAACACATCTTCCTTCAGATGCCAGCAGTCAAACCACTTGTCTCCTTATCCAGATGAAGAGGAGGATTTTAAAAATTTGTGCAGGACTCCTTTTGAAGTGAAGGATATGTGGGAGAAAGGTTTTAAGAATGTATGCTCTTTTTCAGGTGTTATTATCAGAAGATCCAACCTAAGTCCAACTAATCTCCTAATCTTTCTAGCAAAGTTAGCCTCTCTTTGGCTTTACCATTTTTTTTTTAAATAATGTTAGTGGGAATTGAAAACACACCTTGGGAAATAGTGTTTGTAGAAAAGGTAAAGAAAGTGACTTTGGAAAGTAGGCACTATACCCTTGTTTTTATTTTGTTACTCTTTCTTAGCTACCAACAGAGAAACAAATGACCTTATTCCCCATAGTTTCACTTGGTTTTATCCAAAACAAACCACTAAAGAAAAAGGATTACCTTGTCACATATTAAAGCAAAACACAACTGTAGTTGCAGGCCCCTTCAGCTTCTCTGAAGTGAAAAAGTCCATGAGGAAAACTGGAAGGTTCATGGTTGTCACAGGATGGAGGAGACATTGGGTGATTAGAATGATATGCCTTCATATCCTGGGCATCTGATTTTGGTTACACCATCTAAAGATGCTGGAGTATTTGTACATGGCATTTTTAGTAACGTAGATTAGCAAAATCCCCAGCAGAAACATAAGAAAATACAGTAAAAACAGTTCAATTCACTCAGGTTTAGAGAGAATAACTGGTAGACAGGAGTGGCTGGGGAGGACATGTCAAGCATACCCAATTTTAATTTTGAGTCATGTGGAGGGATCAAGTATGGCAGTAGTTTGTTTTATTGATTTTTTTTTTCAACAACCATTTCTGTGCATCTCATGGTACATTAGCCACTCTTGTACGTAAGTAAGTAAGTAAGTAAACTAAGTACAACTGCTAGCTATAAGGCCAGGTGGTAAGTGTCAGAGATGTGTTTTTGTTTTTTAAATAACCATTCCAATGGTTATGAGTGATACCTATTGCGATTTTGATTTACATTCCCTAATGATTAGTAATGTTGAATATCTTTCCATGTTCATATTGGCCACTTGTATATCTTCTTTTGAGAAATTTCAAGTTTTTTGCCTATTATTTTGTTGTTGTTGAGTTGTAAGAGCTCTTTATATATTCTAGATGTCAGTCCTTATCAGATATATGATTCATAAATAATCCATCCCATTCCATAGATTGCCTTTTTATTCTTTTGATTGTATCCTTTGATTCACAGGAGTTTTTAATCTTGATGAAGTCCTTATTTAGTTTTTCTTTTGTTGCTTATGCTTTTGGCATCATATTTAAGAAATTATTGCCAAATTCAATTATAAAGTCTTTATCCTATGTTTTCCTCTAGGAGTTTTATAGTTTTATCTCCATTTAGTTTTTGATCCATTTTGACTTAATTTTTGCCTATGATATAAGGTAATAGTCCAACTTTATTTTTTGCACATGAATATCCAGTTTTCCCAACACCATTTGTTGAAAAGATCATCCTTTCCCACTGAATAGTCATGGGACTCTTGTTGAAAGATTTGACCATCCATGCAAATGTTTATTTGGGGATTTCCAGTCTAGGTCATTGCTCCATTATGTGCCTATCTTTATGCCAGTACCCTACTGTTTTGGTAACTGTAGCTTTGTACTAAGTTTTGAAATCAAAAGTGTGAAACATCCAGCTTTGTTCTTTTTTAAGATTGTTTGGACTATTCGGTGTCCTTTTGAGATTTCATATGAATTTTAGGATGAATTTCTCTATTTCTGCATGAAGTGGCATTGGGATTTTGATAGAGTTTGCATTTACACAGAAACTTTTAATAAATATTTGGCTATGTGGATCATCATCTTTATTCTAGCTCAGACATGCTACCAGCTTGTGGAATGACAGACACAGTAAACCTTGGGGCAGGTGGACCCAAATCGCAGCTCATCCCACTTGACACCCTCTCATTTTCCTGCCCACACTGTGTGATCATTCTTTTGCCTCCTTTTCCTACTTTCTATACTTTCTGGAACCCTCACCAAGAAGGAACCAAAGGAAAGGCTATGTTTTAAACTGTGCCTTAATGTTAGGTATTGATAGAAAAGTGCTGAGACACCTACCTCTTCAGGCCCGATTCCTGCAGAACCACCAGGTGCACCCAGTCAGGCCCACACGCCCCTCTGTGGTCTAGTGGCACACAGGATTATAAAGAACCTGATTTGTGCAACTCTGAAAACAAGCTTAAAAACGAACAAACAGAAAAAAACAAAACAAAAAAAAAAAACCCAGAAACTAGTTTCAATTACCCTAACAAATTTGAGTTCTCAAGATTGACACCTTGACAAATCATAGGAAATTGCAAACATTTTCCTAAGCACAATTATCAGTTCTGTTCTCCAAAGACTTGGGAGAGGATGTAGGCTGGAAACCTCCCCAGGGCAGCTTTAAAATCGCAGTAGCGGGTGACAGGAGCTGGGATCTGTGGGCCCAGGACACACTGTCTTTGTGCCTGTTGGCATTGGTACTAGACCACCAACGTCTCCCTAACTGAAAAGCTGGGGACAGAAGAGATCTGGGCTGGTGTCAGGCTTCTCAGGGGGAGAGGGAAAGAAATGCTTATTTATCTACTTGACACAGTATTTTCATTTAGAAAGCATTTTGGTTCCTGTCAGGGAAGGTTAAGGCTGGTTGCCAGAAAAACCAAACCTTTCCCCTCCCTACTAGAGGATTAATGCTGTCTCTAAACCGTTTAAAAAATTTTTTTCTTTTCTTCAAAGGGATCTTGTTTGCAGCTCAATCAGTGGTGGTGGGTGAACCTTGTAAGCTGGTCTTTCAGAGTTGAGATGTTCAGACTGCTGGGCAGGACCCACTAATGGGTCATAAAGTCTAATTAAGGGCTCTGTTGTCCCCAGTTTTTAGATTAGAGTGAGGTAGAAGATACCAGAGAGTCCACTATACATAACAAGAGTACGACTTGATACTTCTCAGTTTTACATATGGACGCGTGGGTGTTTACTGGATCACGATGTACTGCATCCCTCTTAACTATGTTTAATGGTCAAAAAATGGGTAAAGCTATTATCTTAAAATTATCTTTGGCTCAACGAGGCCAGGTCACATTGCAAATCTTGGCCATTCTTTACAAAAATATCACATGCTAAATGAATACATATATTTAAGCTCTAAAAAGTAGCCATTTTGAATGAGTTTTGAACCTAGACTTTTCTAAAAAAAAAATTTTATTTGGTCATACATTTTCTAAAACAACAGATGTAATATAAAATAAGCATATCTTGATTTAACATGACAGTTTTCTTCAATTTCCATCTCTCACAAACCTTCTGCATGACTTTTGCCTAATTTGGGAACCACTTGTGTTTTCTATTTTATAATTTTCTTAAATCAACTCAAATTTTAAATCTACACTTAATATGTGTGAAGTTGTTCATTTATATGTGGGCTAGTTATCTTTTTCTAATAGGTAATGAAATAAGCATAAAACTTTTAAAAGTTAAAAATACTCATCCATGTGCTATTCAAGGTAACTCACCTCTTACTTGGCTCATATCCTACTGTTTGGGGAATAGGATGTCCCAGAACATTCTTTTATGAATTATCTCCTCTCCTTCTCCTTTGCTCTAACAAAGGTTTGTATACATGAGAAAAGAGACAAGAGCTGTTAGTTATTAGGGAAAGAAAGGCACTTAATTTTAAGAAACTCACCCCACCCTTTTTCCACCAGGCTTGTTTTCCTAGGACTCCAGCATTTCTGAATTCACAAGGGAGATTCCTCCAAGGTTGACTATACCTTGACCCAGCCAGCTTTCTCCATCTGTTAGTAAACATTATCTAAAAGAACTGAGGAGGGCAAATATTTGAAAATTAAGATACACCCTGAATATTACTGCACAGGATAAAGATAAAGCCCAGTGAGTGAGGGCTGCACAAGTGGGGCCCCATGGGACAGCACTGGCCTTGGCCCAGCCTCTAAGGGCCTCTTGGAGATTCTCTGAGATTTCAATAGGAGCAGAGCTGGAAGGACTGGAAGGACTACCTCTCCAGAGAGATAGCACGCTATTTCTTACAGATGTGGTGGCTGATGCCCAATAAGGCAAAATGGCCTATCTGGGATGCCACCCTCAGTGGATGACAAAGTGTGAGGCTTGCCTCTTCTGCATTTATTTCATTTCTTAGAAGGCTTGTGAGGAAAGCCTTGTACCAAGATTCAGAAGACCCTGGCATTAGAAATGGCTTCTTTCCAAAGAAAGAACAGGCCCTCAACAGACACTCAACCAAGACCTGGGATCACTGATCTGATACTCCACAAATACCAGAAATGTGACCAGTTGCCCTAGACAAGCCCACTCATGACCTGATGTCCGCTCTGCTATGTAAGGGACAGGAGTGCAAAGCTTGGTTGATCTGGTCCTCAGATGCCCTGCTGCCCTCCATCCTTACTCATAAGACTTTAGCTCCAGAAACCAAGTCCAGAATTATCTCCAGGTATATCTTTCATAGCTATAATAACTAGCTTTCAAATGTCCCTGTGATTCTATAACCAGGGGAGCCCAGGTTAAACAATAAGGAGAAATTCTGAAGCTCCAGGAAGGTTTTCCAAACTTCTAGGGAATTAGGGGTGCACCTCTACTTCCCAGAGTTCCCATAGTACCAAAGGTAGACCTCTACCACTCATTTCCTTGTTCCTCTGGCTTCTTTTGAGGTTTGTTACACCCCTAACCCATGAGTTCCTGGAGGGCACAAGCCATATTGGCCATTGAATTTGGCCATTTTATATAGATAAGCCAGGTGTCTGGGTTTTTTTCTGGGACAGTTGTTAGCTACTTAGTTATTGATTAATTTCTAGTTATGATTGTGTTTAAAATGCATAGAAATGGTAGGTAGGAACATTTCTTGTCAAATCCATTTCTGAGCAAGCCTCATAGGACTTCCTCACAGAGATGTCACATGGATCCAGGTAAACATGGGGACCATGCCCAGAACTTCTTTAGGAAAGAGGGATGTATCTCCGAATGTGAACTTGTAGTTCCAGCAAGGACAGTGCTTCATCCTGTGCCAAATCCCCCTTATTTTCTTTAGCACTTACTTCCCTACAGATGATATGATTAATTAATTTAATTGTTGCTTGTTCCCTTTGCTAGAATGTAAACTCCACAAAGGCAGAGATCTTTGTTTTATCACAGTTGTATCTCAAGAAACAGTGTATGATGCGTATCAGATGTTTGATGAATGAGTAAATATTGGTATATTGAATGAATGGGTGAGATCCCAGGTAAAGGGTAAGGCAGTTGTCCTAAGAGAAGTGGTACTCGGACTGGAGGGTCACATTTTATATTAGCCAGAGAGTCGCCCCTGGTACAGGCTGCTTCCTGTTAAGTGGCATGGCTACTCTATGCCCTACCATGTATGTCTTCAACATACATAGCAAGGAGAAAAGGCAGGGGTCCAAAAGTGACTGTTGAAGTGACTGTTGTTTACACATGCTCTTCAGCAAAGGAGACAGCAGTGAAGCTTCCCTGAAGAATCAAGAGAAGTAGGTTCAAATCCCAGATCTGTGCATTTCTAGCTGGATGACTTAAAATCGCTCATTAGCCCTACCTAGTCTCAGTTTCCCCTTATAAAATGGAAACAGTATTCCCCTCTTCAAACGTACTGAGTACTGTGCCTCCTGACACCCATGAGGCCCCCCCAGGGGAGCATCGAGCCTGCAGAGACCCTCTGAAAGGCCGGCAGTGTGGGTGAGTTCCCCTAGTCTTATTTCCAAAGCAGTCTCTGGCTCTCCCCAGGAAAAGATCCAACAACGCCTGAGTTTTGTTAGGGAGGATTGTGCAGCACCCTCCCCTCCAAACCCAAATCCCCAGTTAAGTCAGGAAGATGTATGTGTTTTAAAACATTGGGAGGTCTGCTTTGGATCACCCCAAGCTGCGGCTTCCCTGCGCCGGCGAGAGTGAAGGGAGGCAGCTCCTCCACCGCGCAGCTCACGCCCCACACAGGGCTGCTCCACTCAGCCTCAGCGGCCGTTGACTTTTAAATCATAAAAAGCCATCCATATACAGTTTACTCTGTTGCTAGAAGGCAGCGGAACGTAGGTATTAGGAAAGGGGAGGGGGAAAAAAGCAGAAGCTGCAGCCGTTGATCCCGCCAGGCTGCTGGGCACTGGAGGAGTTGTGGATGACAAAACTTAATTAGAAACATGAGCAGTTTAACCGAAAACACTTGTGACAATTGGAAGGGCAGCTTCTCTGGTTGGAAAATTTTTCCTAGGGAATCGTTGTGGGAGAGAGTGGCTGCTGCTAGGTAAGTCCTGTCATTGTGACTTTACAGATGCTGATGCACTCTTTGGTGGCTAAAGGGGCACATCCTGTCTGCTGTGGGTCCTGGGGTGTGGGGAGCACTGGGCTCAGCCCAGGGTGCACTCCTTTTCTCCCTGTAGCTTTCCCCAACAGCTGCCTTAGCAGGGAGACAGGGCTGCATTATCCAGTGCTGCCTGAAGAAGAGGGCTGTAGTACTATTTTTGTGGCCACCGGGCCACCTTGGTGGCTAGCAGAACTGCATGTTGGAGTCTGCACTTCCCGGAATAATTCTGGCCCTTGTTTGGAGATGAATTTCTGAGAAAAGCCTCTGGCCAGGGAGACACTCACTCAACGCCAGGGGGAAGCCTTGACTTTGAGATGACCTGTGTGTTTTCTTGCTTGGGGGAAGCCATGTGCATAGATTATGCTCTTAAGCAAAAAAAAAACCAACAAAAAAAAACTTTCTCTTTTCAAAGTTCAGCCTGAATCATGTCTGTGACTCTTAAAAACTTCCATGCTTTGATAGGAGTTAACAATTTTTGAGGGTAATCATTCTTCGCTAATGATTCTTCCTGGTTTCTCCTTTTTTTTCTAGGTTGTGTGTGTTTTATTTTAATGTCTCTGTTACATTGTTTCCATAAAAGTTACTAATAATTAATAGTTCTTGATTTTTTTTGAGTAACTGGTAAAATGGAACTATGATTTGAATAATTCAAAGCAGTGAATTTTTCCTACAGGTTTCTTACACCACTTTAGTGGTTGGTATTGGTAAGGGTTTATGGTTTTGTGGGGTTTTTCTGTAGATTTATGTTCTTAATTATATTCTTTGTATGTTACTGTTAAGATTGGTCTGCATTCGCACAGCACACGGCAACAAAATGTGATGGGGTGTGGGGAGGGGACATGTGGACTCTACATGGTGGAGAACAGGAGAAAGTTGAGCTAGGATTTAGATTTTAACCACAGATAATCCACAAAGTGGGTAATGGAGCAGTACTGCTTTTGGGTTGGGAGTGATATGTAGCCCTGGCCAGCCTTCCCTTATCTCTAAAACAGGTCAGCAAATACAATTCAGGTCTCCTTTCCTTCCTGTCTCTGCAGAGCCATTGGCAAGCTCAGCCTCCTCCCACCCCGGAATGAACGAAAATGCACCTGCTTCCTTGGAGAGCAGCAGCCCCTCCATCCCCGCTAATTGCAGCACCTCCTCGGCCATCCCGCAGCCTGGTGCGGCCTCCAAGCCCTGGCGCAGCAAGTCCCTGAGCGTGAAGCACAGTGCTACATCATCCATGCTCTCAGTGAAGCCTCCTGGGCCTGAGACCCCCAGGCCCACACCAGAAGCCATGAAACCAGCCCCCAACAACCAGAAGTCCATGCTGGAAAAGTTAAAGCTTTTCAACAGTAAGGGGGGCTCCAAGGCAGGTGAGGGCCCAGGGTCCCGGGACACAAGCTGTGAGCGGCTGGAGATCCTACCCAGCTTTGAAGAAAGTGAAGAGCTGGAGGCTGCTGGCCGTGCCCTGTCCACCTCGGGCTCCACATCCAGCAGCCCCAAGATTGCACTCAAGGGCATTGCCCAGCGGACTTTTAGCCGGGCACTGACCAACAAGAAGAGCTCTCCAAAAGGCAGTGAGAAAGAGAAGGAGAAACAGCAGCGGGAGAAGGAGAAGGAAAAAGGCAAGGACCTCACCAAGAGAGCCTCGGTGACGGACAGGCCAGACCTCAAGGAGGAGCCCAAGGAAGAGCCCAGTGGAACAGCTATGACTGAGGTGCCAAAAAAGTCCTCCAAGATCGCCAGTTTCATCCCCAAAGGGGGAAAGCTCAGCAGTGCCAAGAAGGAAGCCACAGCCCCTTCCCATAGTGGAATACCAAAACCAGGAATGAAGAGCATGCCCGGGAAGTCTCCAAGTGCCCCTGTGCCTCCCAAGGAAGGGGAACGGAACCGGAGTGGCAAGCCGGGCTCGGGTCTTCCCCCACAGAAGCCCCAACTGGATGGCAGACACTCCAGTTCCTCCTCCAGCCTGGCATCCTCAGAGGGAAAAGGCCCAGGAGGGGCCACTTTAAACCACAGCATCAGCAGCCAGACTGTCAGTGGATCCGTTGGGACCACCCAGACCACAGGAAGCAATACCGTCAGTGTCCAGCTACCTCAGCCACAGCAGCAATACAGCCACCCCAACACTGCCACGGTTGCACCTTTCTTGTACAGGTAGGAGCAGCATGCATTGCCTTCTTGGGCCACCAGGTAAAGAACCTGGCTGGTGGAATCTCAATCTGTGAGGGCGGGGTTGTGACTGCCCTCCAGAACAAGTGAGCACCATGTTGAATTGAATCACCGTGTGTGATTCAATCATACAGAGACATGGACAGTGCACTGGAGG
The DNA here is from genome assembly GCA_004024805.1 of Geosciurus inauris. Lineage (NCBI taxonomy): Eukaryota > Metazoa > Chordata > Mammalia > Rodentia > Sciuridae > Geosciurus > Geosciurus inauris. The sequence goes on from PVHX01000947.1 coordinate 56,472, forward strand.
GGACAATTCCCGAGGCATGATTAGGGAGGGTCAGAGAAAGCCAAAGGGGGAAGTAAAATGTCAGCTGTTTCCAGGATAAACAGGGGTTCACCAGGCTTTGGGGACTAAGGCATTTCAGGAGTAGCCACAGTATGAAGTCCTGACTATGCAGGCTGGGCAGTTTGGTGTCACCCAGCATGGGTGATGCATCCTATGATGCATCCTACACAAACTTAAAAAAAACACGAAAACCACCTGCTGAGTAATCGACATATCTTCTCGTAGCAGTGTTTGTCTTGAACTTCCCAGTCCCTACAGTCCCTGTGTGTGCTGGGGCTTTTTGAGAGGGAGACTGAATAGAGGGGAGTAGAAGGGAGGAACCAGTTCTAAAATAAAACCTGTGTTGATTGAGGGGATAAACCTGCTGTCCTTTGTCCTCCCAGCCCTGTCTCCAATGGCACATCCTCAGGACCACTGGGGACCTTATGGGGTCAGGCGCTGCTCACTCTGGGGTTCTGGCTGCTGAGTGAGGTGCCCTGGGCTCCTGGCATGCTGCACATCCATGAACATTCTGGGCAGTGCAGCCTTCCAGCCCTGCTCTTGAGGGAGCCCCAGAGCTTTTGCTCACAGTGTTCAACACAATCCTGTGCTGGAGACATGTAGTGCATTTGGCCACATCACCCAGCTGGACAATAACTAACACCTGTACATAGCAAAAGGGGACTAGTGATGGAATGTCATATTCTACCCGCTTATTTTACAGCTCTCACCCCAAGTGCATACACATAGATAGCTATACACACACACACTCATATGTCCATAGGAGTGGACACATAAAACTGTCATACTTGAGTATGGACCCAACTATACATTCACACATCAAATGTAAATGCATATATGTATGTACATACCTGTTCAGGTACATAGACTCATGACCATACTTTCAGTTTCCCGTATCTGTATGATTCCCTAAAGAATTAGATATTCCTTCTCCCCATCCAAATTGTGTTCTAGTATGCTCTATTACATTTCCTGCCAATAGCAACTTCAGAGTAAAGCCAGCTGGCATCCAGCCAGTGAGGGATGTCAGATTTCACCTGGCCCCTCCTTTTATTTTCTTCTACTTGCCCTCCCTTTCAGTGAGGGTCACATGGATCTTTTTAATTGGAAGAAGGTTATTATTTTGTGAAATCAAGTCATCAGCTCTGCTAACACTGCTGAGAACAGGGCCAAGGTTTAGATAATGGCTCAGCTGGCTGCATGCATGCAAAGAATAGCTCCCCATGAAAGTTTTATAATCCCAATAGCATTAATAGACTTGAGGCAATGCGCAAACTACTCGTCACAGATTCCCGGTTTGCATTCTCAAAACTAGAATATATGGCAGTCTTTGATCACTGTCAATTCCACTTTTTGTTTTGACTAATCACTTATAAGATTACAAACCCTTTAACAGCATCATTATTCTTTTAAGTTTGTCTTGAGAAAAAGAAAGCTCATAATGATAAAGAACAAATGTCTGTGAGAGAAGAGGAAGGAAAAACTTCTGGGATGTGCCTCTGCCAGTCCTGTTTTAATGTGAATGCTCACTGGGTGAGGTCCTCTTCCTGCTTTGAGGTTGTTTTTCTTTAGGTGAGTCAGGGAAGGGAGGCTGGGAAGAAGAGCACCTAGAGAGGATTTGGGACACTGGGGGCCCTGTCCTTTCTCAACTCCTGACACCCTCTGTGGTCTTGGGCCCTGGTGACAGGAACAGCTATTGCATGTGCACTGAGAGTGTGCAAAGGTCATGCTAAGGTCCCTCCATGTCTTAGCTCACTGAATTCTTTCCCCAGCTCCATGAACTAGGCTACATCTTAATCCCCTACAGATGTGCAAACTGAAGCTTAGTCAAATTTAGTAATTTGTCCCACATCACAGAGCTAATAACTAGAAGAGCTCATGTTAAAACCGGAGTATAACTAGAGGGACCAGGCTCTGAGCCACCATATGTCCTGATTCTCTGAGTTACTTGAGCTTCATTATTTTCATCTGTAAAGTGAGGAGAGTGGACTAGATTAGAGGATTTTAAAAGCACTTTATGTTCCCTTTTTGCTCTAAAATTCTCTCTCAAGTTTATGGCTCCTTGTATAACTTACAGGGCCCACCCCCCCACCTTGTCATATTAAAGATGTAATCAAAGGGGAAGGGAGCATAGATTGTTTTTAAAAGCCATTCGAGATGAATTATGGTTATTAATACAGAAGTAACAATGAACTCATCTGTCACTTTACTATGTGCTTTTGTGTCATATCATGTTTGGTTTTTGTAGTTACCAGGAAGGTGGCTATTAATAATCCCTCTTATGCAGAAGAGGGCTCTGGGGTTCAAAAACGGTGAAGTAACTTTCCAAATTTGCATGGCTCCCCAGTTATAGACTTTAGACTTGAAGCTGCATGTTCAGATTGCAAGACTAACATTCCTTCCAATACCCAGCATCTTTCTAGATTTGAAAATTTCTCACTTATCAATCAACATACTCAGTGTTCAGTGTTAGGAACCTGAACTAACCTTTGCATGCAAAGACTCTCCATCTAGTTGAGAAAAGATTTATTCGATCACATTGTAATCAATAGACCATAGGAGACTAAGGAAGGAGCCATAGAAACACAGAAGTGAAGACATCAACTAGTAGAGCAGGAAGGCTTCCAGGCTGATGCTGCACCTGTAGCTGCACCTTGAAGGCAGGCTAGGAGGGGACTAAGGAAGAGCAAGAAGGGCCTCAAGGCCAAGGTCATAGCAACTTCAGGGTATGGTTGGGAATGGAAAGAAAATCCACCATGTGTGGAGCAGAGGTGGGCAAAAGGGGTGGGAGCAGTAGGAGATGGAGCTGGAAATAGAGACGAGTCACATGACATGGGGCATTGTCCACCACAGATGATAGGAACCCTCAGAGGCCTTTATTAGAGGGTGACAGCATCACATCAGTACTACACAGATCAGTGGAGGGTCATGTGAAAGTAGAGCAGTCTTAGGAAGAGTTGAGAATGGAAGTCACTATCCAGATGTCTGCTTGGGCCCAAAAGGCTGGGCCTGGGAGGGTAGGGCTGTGGCAGAGGGAGCCCAAGCACATCTCTGCACCGGCGCAGCCACTGCTTGTCACCAGCAGGTAGCACTCCGCAAGAACAAGAGCTCCCTCTTGCCAGATTTTCTTGTTTTTACAGGGAGAAGGCAAAAATCCCAGATAATTTCTAGTGTGAAATATATAAATTTTTAAAATAATAAATTCATTTAAAAACTTAAAAATACTAAGCATGCCAATAAGAATACATGTGTAGACTGGTCCCTATACCTGGCTGTCATTTGCAACCTCTGGACTAGAAGCGGGGTACCTGTTTCAAGGTGCTTAAAGGACATATGCAGAGATGAAGAGGTCTTGTACTCTGAATGAGGAATAGAGAAGAATACTGAGATTAAGAAAATGCTGTAAAGGTGATAATTACAGGAATTGGGATGACCTCAGTAGGAGGGAGAAGGAGGGAAGAATAGGTAGGTGGTTTATCAGTACATCTCCTGTGGTGGTCCATCTATAATCTTATCACTTTCTTGGGGACTTGCGGGGGCAATAGCTCAATGTTAGTGCACAAGGTCCTGTGTTTAATCCCCAGCACCAAAAACAAAAACAAATCAAAAACTCCCTTTTTCTTCATGGACAGCGAAATCTGGCTGAATCAGTCCAGAATGCCAATGAATTAATACTCTCACATACATTAATTATGCATCTGAGCATGATTATAATATTGCACACCATACCCTAAAATGAACCCAGGTAGTTGTGGCAAAAAGGAGTTGCAAGAAGCTGTTGCCTCAATTTGCTTGACAAATAAGAGCCTGGAGAAGGTTTGGGGAAGTACAGATTTCAGTCAAGTGTTGAAATTATGATCAATGAGACCTTTCATGTCAGAAGATCTGAGGTCTGAATCAGACAGAGACCTGGAGGGCAAACACAGCTGCTTGGCATCCACTCCCGACTGGTTTTACAGTCACCTTTTCAGAGAGAGCGTCAGGAGGATTGCAGGAGCTGGGGGGGTGGGGGGAATGCGTCAGTGGAGTCATTTTTGTGCTTGACTTGCTGGTGTTGCCGGTTACCTGGGAGTTATTTTTTGGCATAAGTTAAAATTATTCAAACTACCCAGTACCCTCCAGCATGTGTTTGGCTAGCTCCAGGGAGACATAGCTCCCTGAGCGGGGTTCAGAAAAGTGTCCTGTAGTGAAGGATGGCAGAATCTCCATTTGGGCAGTGGATATTTCATCTTTTCCATTTCGGTGGCTCTCTCTGTATTCTTAGGACATTGCTCTATGTGTGGCTAATGAATTATTTAGTGTCAGTCTGCTGATCTGCTTGGTTCTAAAACATCTTGCTGAAAGAGGTGATGGTGAAGTGATGTGGTCAACCCGATGTAGTATCAACCTCTCTTGACAAGTGTGTCTGCTCTGGTTTGTATGTAAAGGTCCCAGACGGACACAGAGGGGAATGTCACGGCCGAATCCAGCCCAGCAGGTGTGAGCACGGAACCTGGTCACTACACCAAGAGTGGACAGCCTGCTCTAGAGGAACTCACTGGTAAGTGTGGAGCCCCAGAAATTCTGCATCTGTTGGTGAGGGACCTTCCCAAGCAGCTGCCTACAGGAATGACATGGCTCAGCTGGTGGCATTGACTAAGGAGCTGAACAAACTTTCTTGCTCTCCTGATTATTTCCCTTCTTTTCTTTCTTCCTTCTTTTTTCCTTCCTTCTCTTCCTTTTTCCTTCCTTCTCTTTCCTCACGATCTCTCACTCCTCCCCAGATTTGTAAATGAGACTCTTCTTTGTTGGCAAGTCTTGTGTTTAAGGTAGATTCAATGTCACTCACTTAGGGCCTTAGGGCTACTCCAGTATTTAACTGTTAAACCTCCTTTTTGCACTTCAGATAAAGCTGCTTTTCAACAAGATTTGGAATTCAAACATTTTGAATTTCTTTCATTCCTAGTGGAGGTACAAATTGAAATATGTTCTTAGCATTTTCCATTAATTAGAAAGATTTCAGCATGCTTCTTTTACTCAAATTTTATTTAACTATGAACTAGATGATTATAGGGATATTATATAATATAAAAACATAAAATCCACTTGTTATATAGTTAATTCTGCAGCTTAATGCTTAACTGTCACTTTTTTTTTTTTTTTTTTTTTGGGTACTGGGGTTTGAACCCAGTGCTCTACCACTAGACTACATCCCCAGCCCTTTTTATGTTTTATTTTGAGATAGACCTTCACTGAGGGTCTTGCTAAGTTGTTGTGGCTGGCCTAGAACTTGCAATCTTCCTACCTCGGTCACTGGGTCTATAGGCGTGTACCACTATGCCCAGCCTATCACATTCTTAATATAAAGGAGAAAAGTCATATCTGGTTTTGATTTTTTTTCTTTCTTTTTGATGTTGGGGATTGAACCCAGGGCCTCGTGTATGCTAAGCACATGCTCTACCACTAAACTGCATTTCTAACCCATGAATTAGAATTCTTACTATGGTATGTTCCAAGCTGCCACTTCATCTCTCATCTTGTCCACCTTCCTCTTTCTCCATCTTTTTCCTCAGTCCCCTTACCCTGTCCCCTAGCTTCATGCTCTGTACCAGTGGCTTCCTGTCAGGGCAGGGGTTGTGTCACTCATCTCCTATCTTGCCACTTTTCCAGAGTTTAGTTGAAAATTGAATCCATGTTTTAAATTCATTTATTATCCTTGACCACACCATTTTAACAGCCACACTGCAGCTGTGGAATTGGTCCGCAGCCCATGGGTTTGAATCTTACCCATCTGATCATTAACTCCGAGAATAAATATCCAGAGGCTCTGGGCAACCTAACCATTTCCTTCTGAGTCCAATGACTGGGTGCAGTGATGAGGCAGAGAGTCCTCAATGTATCTATAAGCAAGTTAGCTTAAATGGCTCAGGGCCCCACATTCGGGATTGGGTATTATGTCCTCTGCAAAGCTTATAGCTCCCTTGCACATGAGCACATGGATAGTACAGGAAAAGGACCAGTGACAGGAGAGGCATGTGAGGCTGATGATGACTGCTCAGGTCTCTATACACATTCCAGATCATGATTTCTGTGCACACATCAAAAGAGCCAGGTGGGGATCAGTTGTGTATCCCATGGAGTAGTGTGGGTTCCTGTCAGATATTGAGTCTTGGCAAAAATCGGTATTTGAAAAGCAAAGCCAATATCCAGAGAATATTCCAGATATTGCTTAGATTTCAGAACAACATATTGCAGCCTTTGATCTTTCACCAATTTTCTGCCTGCTTCCGGTGTCTCCTGTACCGCAGGACTGTGCAGCCAAGTCAGAGCTCAGAAGCTTGACACTCTGCTGGTAGTTTGGGCAGCAGATTTTCACAGCCAGGTTTACCTGGTCATGTATTCTCTAGTGCTAAAATGGTATCGGTTGCTATTGAAAATTCCTTTAGGCAGGGTGACTCATCTTCACATTTAAACAGTAGAAATCGCACGTGACTGTAATATGGATTTTTTTTTTTTTTTTTTTACGGAGACACTGAGTGGCATAAGGTTGAATTTACTCACCCAAAGGCCATCACTTGAAATTGGCACTAGCACGGAGGTTCTGAGGATGTCTCCCAAAATGAAGGTGGCCCTCAACTCAGGCCTTGAGGGTCCTTGCTGTTATCACAGAAAGGAGTTTAGATATGGGTCAAAGTGAGGCACAGGTTGATTTTATTAAGAAAAAGAAGTACACACTCTGAGAAACAGGACAGAGTATGGGTGTAGGAGAGGAATGTACTAGCTACATCTCAGCTGGGCATATTTATACATTTGAACTCTGTAGTGCAGAGACATGGTCTAAAAGGTTATTTCAGTTCTCCATTGTGTTGGTAACTGGACATGTTAACCATTACCTACCCGGGCATTTGTTTTCGATGAACAGTTGCTAATCATTTCCCCACCAGGGGCTATATCGTTCTGCTTTGGGAACATAGACAACACCTCACTGTTGTAACATTGAAGGTTTGATGGTGAGTATGATGTATAGATGAAGTCATCAGATCCTAAAGATAAAGAATACTTACTTGTTGAGCAAAGGCATTCTCAGACCTGCTTTTCTTTTAGGTCCAAGACAGGAAAGAAGTTATTCATGGACCTGTAGATAAGGTCTAATGATTGACTGAATAGTGCTGTTTATGATCAGAATTTGTGAAAATGATCTTTAAATATGGACTGTGAATCCATGTGAAAGTGGACTTAAGATCTGGACTTTGAATCATGGCCACTCCAGTTTTGTCCCAAATGTCTTCTCTCTACCCATCCTTACATCTTCTATCCTACCTTAAAACTGACTTGAGTGATGGTATATTTAGAAATGGGCATTTATGAGGGTCCTTGACCAGTTGCTTAGTTCTTCTCCTTCTTGGTGCCCTGGTAGGTCTTCCCATGGTGTGTCTCCATGTACATAGCATCATAATTGAGAAATGTATCTTGGGTTGTGGAGTTAGAAGAAACTACCCACATCTTATCATCCAGTTCATGAGTTCTTCCTACAGCTTTCTGACAGGTTGTCTTTTAGCTTCAACTCAAATATTTTTTGTGACACAAAATTTCTTCCTCTTTTTCCTTTTTTTTTCTTTTTTCCTTTTTTTTTACTTAAAAAATGGAATTCTTTGTTCTTGCATTTCTAGTCACTGAATATTATTCAACCTCCTGCAGCCCATAGACAGTTTCCATCATTTTCTATGCAGCGGCATACCCCCTACTTTCTTCCAGGTCAACATCCCAGGTTCTTTCTGTCTTCTTTTTCTAATACTGTGAATCCTACAAACTCAGTCATGAAGGGTCAGAACATGGTGCTCTCTCAGTCACAGCCTGTGGCTTAAGAGTGAGCTTTCATTTAGCTGTGGGTAGACATGGAATAGCTAACTCAGTTTTTAAGGTCTCTCTAGGAGCTGAAAGGGTCCCACAACCTCCACCAGAGCTTGGCTGTGTTTTAACTCTTGTTGGAAGTTGTGAGTTGGTGGGAAAGTCTTGCTTTTCAGCCAGTATCTAAGGAGGCATAGTGGGCCACTCAGGATGCGATCTCTCAGGCACATCAGGTAGGTCACTGTTTCTACATGACCCTGGCCATCTGCCCTAGTGTGGGCCTCTGAGGGGAGCAAGCATCTCCTGCAGGACCCCCAAGAGGAAAAGTAGGACACACACATTTGCTGAGCTTTCATTTTATGGTGGGTGTATCATGTGCTCTGTGTCATCTGATTCTTGTGCAAATCCCTTCTAGATAAATGGGTTTTCATCCCCATTTCACAGATGAAGTTGAGAGAGTAAGTGGTTTGTTCAAGTTCAAGTGAATAATAAAAGCAGTGCCATGATTCCCATCTTTTTGGGAATGCAAAGCCCATGCTTTCTCTTCCTATACTGACCAAACATCTTCTAGGCAACAAATATTTCTCAGGCACCTGTATATTTGCATGGGGATTGCCAAAAATAAAGGTACAACACCATCCCCACCTCAAAGATCTTTGAATTCCTTCCTTCCTTCCTTCCTTCCTTCCTTCCTTCCTTCAGAACCCAGAGCCTCACACATGATAAATAGGCAAGTACTGCACCACATCCCCCGCTCAAATCTTTGAATTTCTAAAGGAGAATTAAGACAAGCAAATATGTCATTAATCAAGGTGTGGGTAAGTTAATATACTTCTTGGATGTTAATTATTGGACTTGATTTGAAAACTTTTGTGCCTAGACTTCCTAATAAATGTTCACTGTAGTGCCTAGACCTGTCCGAAGGATCAGTACCTTTTTGACAGTCTTATATAGATATAATGTGGCCAAACTGGTAATCAGAGCTATTTAATTGGTGGCCTGGGAGATACATGCAATGATATTTGTTTAAGGCTGCAAGGGGATAAACTTCATGCTGCGTTCTTTTAAAAACATACGTGTATATGTATGTAGTTTAAAGACTTTTGTGGGAAATCTGAGCACTATTCAGATAAGAGAAAAATGCTTTTTCAATTCCTCTGAGTTAAAAGAGGGCAGAAAATTGAAAACATTTGCACTTTTAAGATTAGAGAGTTGACTATAGTGAATTTCCTCTATAAAAGCTCTGTGGCTGTCCTTTTCTCCATCCTCCAGACTCCAGGCACCACCATGCCGAGAACAACCTGAGGAAGTTGTTATTATCAGAAGAAAAGTCTAATTCTACAGTGTATCTTAGGTGCCCTGTTGCCCTATTAGTGATAGTTACTGAAACTTCTACTTGGCATCTAATGAAAGTCCCACTTGCTGCTGCCCACACATACTGTGTTCTCTAGGGAGGTGTCTTTTAAAATGTTGCTTTACCCTTAAAAATAGTCATAGGCTTTGCAAGACCCTTGATTTTGGTTCCCCAGGCTTTTCAGCCCTCCCTGAAATTACTCCTAAGAGGAAAATGTTCAATTCCTTTAATCAGGATTATAGTTATCCTCCTCCTTCTCATCCCCTTGGGAGGCCAGATGAAACGGCGTAGCCAGAGAACCTGAAACAGGCTGTGCTGAGAGGCACGTGGCTTCCTAGCTTGTGGGTGGCATTTTTCTCATGGTACATTAGCACCAGTCTGAACTCTGCTTGGCCAAGTATCTTCTGGAAATCTTGCCCAGAGAATGGAAGTCTGTGGTTCTGCCAAAGAGAAGCCCAGCTATTTCTTGATGGCTCCCTGCTCTACATCATAGGCTGGTATGTGTTCAATGCTTGTGTTGGGCACTATGCAAAGGGACCTCCGGGGCTTAGCTTGTTTTGCTTCCCCAGCTGCCCTTTGAGGTCAGTATTATTACCATGCTCATTTTAGGACGATGGAATCAGAAAGGAGAAGACCAGCACTTTTCCCACAACTGACCATGCAGCCAGTAAGTAAGGGAGATAGAATTTGAGATGCCATAGTACATCTAACAAGGGAGAAAGCAAAGCTGTCTGTAGAATACTTGTGGTTAACAAGTGCAGGTCCTTGAGCCACTGTGAGCTCTTTTTGTAAAGCAGGGCTAGTGGGCAGCTCTGTATGTCACCAATAGGTGAAAAAACAGTGCCAAACACACTTTTGATGGTCAGAAAATGACTGAGGAATACTCAGACTTGACCTGTCTTTGTTAGAAATCATGCAAAAGTATGTTTACATCTCAAACTAAGCGCTTTGTGTTCTCCTCAAGTTGGACTTGATCGACTTCCAGAGGGACCTGGAGGAGGAATTTCCATGAATTTAACAGCCTCCTTTGGGCATCTGTTTAGTACTCATAGCTGAAACCTGGTTGTAGTCACAAATATATTTGCTTGCTGCTTTCGTGAACCTTATAGTCTATCAAAAAGTTACACTATTTGGGGGGGTGGTGATACTCGGGAGTGAACTCAGGAGTGCTTTACCACTGAGCTATAAATCCTCAGCCCTTTTTATTCTTTATTTTGAGACAGGGTCTTGCTAAGTTGCTGAGGGCCCACTGAGTTGCTGAGGCTGGCCTTGAACTTGTTATCCTCCCACCTCAGCCTCCCAAGCTACTGGGATTACAGGTGTGTGCCACCATGGCTGGCTAAAAATTAAACTAATCTTAACTCTCTTCTTTCCAGGGGAAGACCCTGAGGCTCGGCGGCTACGAACAGTGAAGAACATCGCTGATCTGCGGCAGAATTTGGAGGAGACCATGTCCAGTTTACGGGGAACTCAGGTTACACACAGGTATCTGCAGTGTGAACTTGTTTGTGGAACTAGCTGGGAGGTTGATTTTCACTGCCACCTGAAAGTGATTTAATTAGTACTGGAAGAAATAACATTGCTCCCTAAATGTGCTAGCATTCAGGGAGAGGGCCAGACAATACACCAAAGAGAAGTGGAGGGAACAAAAAGATAGATTCCTTCCCAAAGGGGAAGGTTATTAAATCCTTTCTGTGGAGGACATGGTGGAGCAGCTCTATTTAAATTTCACTTTACTCACATTTCCTGCAACTGCAGGAAAAATGCAGTTAAAATGAGCAGGTGAACTGCGCCTGACCTGTGTGATAAATTGAATAACTTGAATTCCTCCTCAGTCTTCAGATATCCAACAGCCTGCGATATTGTTAGTCATGCATGTGCATCAGACACATGTTTATAACAACCCAAGATCACGTTTCAACGTTGAGAATACTTATCAGGTTGTTTTCTTTGTGCAGCAAGAAGTTGAAGAGGGTGCCACCTGGGATGTCCTTTGTGATTTTGGCACAAGGAGGTTTTACAGTTGGTGTTTGGCTTTGAAAATCAAAGAGAAGGGATAAGGGTGCAGCTCAGTGGTAAAGCACTTGCCTAATATGTGCAAGGCCTCAAGTTCAATCCCCAGCACTGCAAAAAAAAAAAAAAAAAAAAAAAAATCAAAGAGAAGTTCTTGTTTCACCTGCTGAACTCCCAAGTCTCTGTTGCTTCTCCAGTTGCAGATTTTCTTTTTCTTTTCTTTCTTTCTTTCTTTCTTTTTTTTTAATAAATGAGTATAGGGAGGAAATACATCAGGCCTCCCCCTGTCAGCAGTTTAGGCAGATGGGGTTAACCACTGTGAGATCTATCTTCAATAGGACTGTGCAGGGTTCAATATGCAGAAAGTCGGGCCACTTCCAGGATTGGGGGCAAGGGGCAAAACAGGCTCTTCCAGATGAACTTGGGGGCTTTGGGGTGGTACGTCCTAGGCCCTTGGGTATGTAAAGGACAAGCAGCCAGATGCTGGGTCCTATGGCTGTGTGATTAGGAACAAAACATCCCTCTTTCCACCATAATCACTGAAACTGACTTAATGCTGGTGCAGCATTACTTTTGATGGATGTCTTGGCTTGCACTAGGATGTAATTATGACAGGAGAAAAAGCTTCGTGGCTTTTTCTCTGCAGGACAGAATCTCACTCCATGCCCACTTAGGAATGCTGACTGCTATTCTAAGGAGATACAGATGATCCTCTTGACCACCATGCACAGAGTGTGCAGGGCTTCAAAGATGATGGAGCATAAAAGCATCTTTCTGATGCCCAAGGATGAGCTTAGTCCCCTGGCAGATTCCCACCCATATGCCATGATTTATTAGGGAGTTCTAGCCTTCACATTGGCCATGAGTCTTTTGGGTCTTTTTGGATAAAAAGTAGGAAAAGCAAAAGTCAAGGGGAATTGGACCTTGTAGCACTAGAGGATCAGAGAGCTCTACCCTCTATTCAGCTGGGAGGGACCAAGGATGTGAAGTGTGACGTTAGGAACTCCAGGTAGACTAGTGCATCCTTCCTTAGAGGAAGAGAGCAGTAATTATCAAACAAATGGACAGTCAGGAACCTTCAGGCCCCATCTGTGTTAGTTCGGCATTCTTCATTTCCTGTCCTGAATTGGAAAGAAGATTCTAGTTGTTAAGACCATTTAATTAAAGTCATTGGTACAGGGTTTTATACTGTGTTTCAGAGGAAAAGGTCTCCTCTGGCCCTTTCAGATTATTGTATAGATGTGCAGCTTCCCTTTTTCATTTCTAGTGGAGGAAATACACTCCATGGTACCTGGTGCCTCTTATATACTTTGTATAGGAGGAATTTTTTTATAATTCTGAAACATGAAAGTGTGTACAAACCAAAAAGGATCCTAGGCATGTTAGGGTCTAACCCAGGTTGCTTTTGTGTTTTTAGCACATTGGAAACCACGTTCGACACCAACGTCACCACGGAGATAAGTGGCCGAAGCATCCTCAGCTTGACAGGAAGGCCCACCCCTCTGTCCTGGAGACTTGGCCAGTCCAGTCCTCGGCTTCAGGCAGGAGATGCCCCCTCTATGGGCAACGGGTATCCACCTCGCGCCAATGCCAGCCGGTTCGTCAGCGCTGAGTCTGGCCGCTACGTGTACTCTGCCCCACTGAGGAGGCAGCTGGCCTCCAGGGGCAGCAGCATCTGTCACGTGGATGTGTCAGACAAGGCAGGAGATGAGGTGGACCTAGAGGGCATCAGCATGGATGCCCCTGGCTACATGAGTGACGGGGACGTTCTCAGCAAGAACATCCGAGCTGATGACATCACCAGCGGGTGAGTGAGTGCCTGGGGCCTCTCCTGTGTTTTAGCCAAGTAGGAGAAGGCTTGGTGCCTGCTTTCTCTTTTGCACAGCCTTTACTTCAGTTCAGAGGAGATCACGCTGCCAGCCTCAGTTTCTGCCGTCTTTGTCGGAGGCTGTGTGGTGTGGCAGAGAACCCTGCTGTGCTGAGTAGGAAAACCTGGGTGGACAGGTTTGGTTGGTACCTCTCAAGTGTCCACCAGCTACTAGAATGATACTGGAAAACAAACCTGCCACTTCAGTCCCTTAAACATACCCTGCCCTGAAGGTGGCGTCCCCACCTTTTAGCATGGCCTACCCAGTCCTGAGGGACCTAGCCTTACCTGCCTCTTCAACCTAACCATTCTTTCCCCACCTTGCTTTCTCCCTGCAGCTGTCCCTTCCATTCTTCCATCTTCCAAAAACAGCCTTTGCACTTACTCATTGCTGGTCTTGGGTTTTGCTTCCAGATCTTTGTGCGGCTAGTTCCTATTTACTGTTCAGTTGGCTCCTCCATGGAGGGGTCCCTCTTGACCACTCAGTTTGAAGTAGTTTTGTGTCCTGCCCTTGCACCAGTTGCCTCTGTCACCCTGTATCAGGTCTCTTGTTGCTATTTAAAATTGTCCTAATTATATTGTATTGTTTTCCTGCCCTCTGACACTTGCAACTTGTCGCACCATGAAGCTGGAGTATTGTCTTGCTTCTTCACCACCGAATCACTACTGCAGTGAACACAATAGGAGCTTATAAATAATGCTGACTTAGTGAGCACACGGGTGGGTGAATGAAGGAATAAACCTAACCTCCCTGTTTCTTGATTTGTTTATGTGTAAAGTTAAGGATAGTGATGAGCTATTACTAAGGACCTTTTAGATGAGCCTGTCATGACTTTGTGTAGCATGAGGGCTGGCTTCCTGTTTGTAGCTTCACTCTGAGATCACTGCATGAACTTAAGGTGCATTCATTTCATTTGACTGAGACTTCTTAATCTATCAACGTGACTTGTCCAAAAGTTCAACAAGTTCAAATTCCACCTCCAAATGTTCTAGTGATGAAAATTAGAGATAAGAAAAATCAGAAATAGAATAATCATGCCCCTCCTTTCCATGAAAATGGTGATCAGGAACCCCATGGGTGAGTCAGTATTTTCATAATTTTAATAATAGCCAACTCCCCTGTGATGTACCAAGAATGTTGCTGGTGCTCTACATGTATTATCTTGCTCTGTCTTCACAGCAGTCCTTTGAAATAAATGATCTCATGATCCCCATTTTACAGACGAGGAAACTAAAGTCCAAGAAGGCAAGTCCAATAACTTGCCATGGTTATGCAGCTGTTAAGAGGCAGAGCCCATGGCCAGTGGCTCCAGAGCCCATCATTCTTAACCATAGGGAACTCTCTTGCCTAGCACCGTACTGCTGCATTGAAATAGCACAACTGCTAGAGTTTATTTCAAATATTTTTAAATTTTGCATAGCTCTACCTATATGACTAAAATTGTTCTTTTATTTAATTAGAAGCATAGGCATAGCAGTTGTACTAATCAGCTTTCTATTGCTGTGACAAAATACCTGAGATAAATCAACTTAAAGGAGAAAAGGTTTATTTTGGCTTATGGTTTCAGAAGTGTGGTCCAAGATGACTTGGCTCCATTGTTTCTGGAATGTGGTGAAGCAGAACATCATGGCAGGGAGCATGTGGTAGAGCAAAGCTGCTCACCTCATGGCAGCCAGGAAGGAGAGAGGGAGAAAGAAGCCAGGGACTAGATGTCCCCTTCAAGGACACACCTCTCATGACCTACTTCTTTAACTTAGGCCCTGAACCCAGAAGTTTCCACCACCTCCCAATAGCACCACCAGCTGGGGACTAAGGCTTCACACAGGAGCCTTTGGGCCACATTCCAGACATTCCAAGCTGTAAGGGAGGTGCTTTCCTTTGTGGTAGTAAAAATCTTTGAAAATGAGAGCTATCAAACTCTTAATGATATAACAAATTTCTGCTATCTGGAATGGCTGGGAAAGCTGATGTACTGATAAATTAAATGATCTAGTCAATTTAGAGCATCATTTTGCATTCCTAGTTTTCCATAAACATGAAGAATAGTAATATATACCTATTCATAAAAGCAAATTGCACACAATTTAATCTTTTATCATTGTTTAGAAGACTTTTGGTATTTAGCATGACCTCAAATTTATCATTATCAATTCCTGATTTAATATACTACTTTAAAATTGTAATTAGTTTGACTCTCGTGTATACGGTAACAAAGACCTACCTCATTTTATTGCTGTGGCAGTCTTAATCCTAAAATTGTAATTAGTTTGACTCTCGTGTATACGGTAACAAAGACCTACCTCATTTTATTGCTGTGGCAGTCTTAATCCTAACTGGTCAGTGAATTAATTTTGACAGTGTCCACAAGGTGGAGACATTGGGACACTTCAAACTCTTCTCTTAGTGGTGTCACAGGGAGAAACTCCAGGTTTTTCTGGCCACATAAACCAGAGCCTTCCCCTTGCTAAAAGAGCCCAAGTGTTTACATTTCAGTTCCTGCTTTGCAAAGCTTACATTTTTAACATGTGAGATAGTGCTTAGAGCAACTGTAGATAAAAGTGCAGAAATGTAAGCAAACCAGCCAATTACTGAAATCCGAGAACTTTGGTCTGGTTTTTCTTCCCCTGCTCCTTTTACTGCAGAAATTTACCTTCAAAATGAGGATAGCCCACATGACACTTAATGCTCTTTCTACTTGTATCATTCTAGGACACTTGTTAAGCATGTGTCCATCTGTGAATATACTGGTGAAGGTCAGCTTTTGCCTTTACATGCTGAGTTCAAGGCAAGTCACAATGTCTTTCCTATTGATGTCTTTGTATATAGACACGACAAGGTTGTAAG
Source organism: Geosciurus inauris (assembly GCA_004024805.1). Lineage (NCBI taxonomy): Eukaryota > Metazoa > Chordata > Mammalia > Rodentia > Sciuridae > Geosciurus > Geosciurus inauris. The sequence continues at coordinate 72,417 of PVHX01000947.1, forward strand.
CATTGAAAAGCTGGTCACTTATTCTGTTCTTCAGAAGCTGATGTCAATCGTTGTTGAGGCAATTGATGGAACAGAGGAAAAACACACTGAGATGTCAGATAGACCAGAACTTAAGCCCTGCGACATTAGGCATGTTGTTTAATTTCCTTAAGCCTTGAAGCACTAAATGTGGGATTTTTAATTATTTAAATTCTGTTACCATTTCTGGTACTGGGGATTGAACTCAGGGGTACTGTACCATTGAACTACATCCTCAGTGCTCAGTAAATTTTACTTTGATATAGGGTCTCACTAAGTTGCCCAGGCAGGCCTCAAACTTGAAATTCTCCTGCCTTAGCCTCTAGAATAACTGGGATTATTATTATGGGTGCCAGGTATGTGCACCCATACCAGGCGTAAACATGGTTTCTAACCTTCCACAGTTAGACTTCTCTTTGAGGTTATATCATGTTAATGACAAATATCTAATAAAGACACAAAATTTTAGCCAAGACCTAGATGTCATATCAACCTAGAACATCCAGACATTTGGAAACAATGAAATGATGAAAATTTACATGTAGGTATTTGGCTTAGTGGAAATCTAGCCTTGATGTATGAGTAATAATGCATCAGTCAGTGCCAAGTTTCTTTAAGGAATGTCCTTGCAAAAGTGCATTGAGGGGCTGGGGCTATGGCTCAGCGGTTGAGCGCTTGCCTCGCATGCGTGAGGCACTGGGTTCGATCCTCAGCACCACATAAAATAAATAAAGATATTGTGTTCATCTACAACTAAACAAAATATTTAAAAAAAATCAATTATAAAAAAAAAAGTGCATTGAGAAAAACTCCAGTTTCTAAAAACCTAAGACGTTTGTTTTTTAAAATGACATTGTACCTCGACTCAGTGTAGCAGTTATCTCTTGACATCTCTAGTTTATGTTCTTCACCTGGGTGCATCCCTCAGTTCTCACTAAGGCAGGACAGAAGTTACTTTTTCACCATGGTGTTTAGCTAAGAACCTGATAGGAAATGCCTCTCTGTCTTTGCATGTGTGTGTTTATCAAAGCCCTATATTGTACTTAAGTTTATGCCAGGCACGTCTAAGTACTTTACAAGTTGTCGTCTGATCTCACCACTCCTTTTATTCAATTGATAAGTTGAGTATTGGCTGTGGTGGAAAAGAAATTAAAATGACAGATAAAGATGTCTCTTATTAAGTTTTTATCTCAAGTCAATTATCTACTCACGTTCTAAAAATTTAGAGTGCCACATGCTACAGAATAAAACTAAAGGGACAGACTTAGTGTCCATATGTTTTGAAAGATTTTATTTTCCAAGAGATCACTAAGTTGTATAGTCTTCCAAAATATAAATATGCTTTACTTCATCAGGAAAGAAAATGACCATTTGAACTTAACATGTGAAATTTTCTGCCAATAAGAACCTTTGATGGCTTCCCAGAGCCTTTGGGAACAAACCTGAACTCCATAACTCAACACGGGAGCCTGACTCTTAGTGGCCTTTGCCTTCCCTTAGTTGTTCCTGGCTACCTCCCCCCAACCCCCACTCCAAGGCTCTGTACTATTCACTGCTATAGGCCACCCACCATCAGAGGCTGTCTCCAGCATTTGCAAAGCTCTATACCTGCTTTCTGCCTGGGACTCCTTTCCCTAGGAGCCCATCTGACTGAGCCCAGAAAAACACCTCCTCTGCAAAATCCTCTTAGACTCCCTCAGTCAGAGTTACCCATGTCTTGTATGTTTCTGGTGACTTTGGTTCTTACCTAGACTGTGAGTAAGCTTTTCACTTTCCATGTGAAGTATTTGAGGGGGACTGGCTGGTGTTTGAAGGGACTTGAGATTTAATCCTGGTTCTGCCAGGTGAACTGGAACAAGTTCTTAACCTTTGAAAAATTGAGGTAGAGCTTAGCACCTGACAAAGAGTCCAAGATGTTCAAGAAACATGTGTGTCTCTGTCTCTCTGTTCTCCATTAAACTTGGAGCTCCCAGAAAGTAGACAGTGCCTGTTATTTTTTAAGCCCAGAGAGCAGGGCATAGTGGATATTGCATATTCTTGGTGTCTAGCCCAGTAGGGCTTTGGGCTTATAGAACTTGTCACCACCAGCTGCGGAACTCTGTGGTCCTGTTTGTAGAGCACTTGGAGAAAAGCTGCTCAGCCGGTACATCCATCTAGCAGCCAGTGTAGGATGCAGTGCTGTGCTTTCTGCTGCTTTTGACTGTAGCCATTATGATATTGGGTTAAGACTCCCTGCTGGTGGCATCCAGGGCTAAGGAAGCTGCATTTCAACTGTGGCCTGACAGTATGGAAGGGGAAAGGGGTCATGAGCAGTCTTCAGTGGTGAGTTGGTGGTAGGGGTTACTTCATCAGCAGATGTAAGCACAGACACCTGCTGGAAGACTCAGCTCCCCAGAAGTGGAGGAGCCATCTCTGCTGAATTACTCATGGCTCCTTAAACATGTCAGGGTGCAGCTCAGGCAGCTTACTATGACAAAATATGACAAGACTGCCCCCCAGGCTGCAGAAGTTTATTTCTCACAGTTCTGGAGGCTGGAAGGTCTGAGAGGGCCAGGAACTGGGGAAGGTACTTTTCCCATCTAATGGATGGTGACCTTCTTATTGTGGCCTCACTTGGTAGAGAAAGGATACTGGTGTGTTTTCCTCTTTCTACAAAGACACTAATCCCATCATGGGGTCTCTCCCCTTGTGACCTCATCCAAACCTAATTGCTTCCCAAAGGCCCCACCTGGAGTCAGGGCTATAATGTATGAATTTGAAGGAGACACACTCTTTCAGCCCATGCCAGGGGGTTTCATGCTTTGAAACACCATTTGCTCATGTATGGCCCTGTGTCATTCCCTTTATTGCTACCAGGTCACCTTCTCTCCAAAGCCTTCTGTAATTTCATCTGAGCAGAGGTGGTAGCTCTTCTCTGGGATCCCTTGATACGTGAGGTATCTGTCATCACACTGTGGTACCTCATCAGAATTACTAAGTGTATATGTACGTGTACATGTGTGGGTGTGATATATGTGTGAAAGAGAAGGGAACAAAACCATACCTGTCACGTGCGCTGAAGGTTCAGGTCACACTTGTTGCCAATGCTTATATATCTCCATTGGCTGTATGGTACCCAGTCAGTGGAATTTTCTGGATGAGCTACAACAGAGCTATCCATCCCTCTAGATGGATATGTGCCTGAGATTGAGGTCTCTTTGAGCTTGAGGCCCCAGCTATGTGGTCTTCCCTCTTCTTGGCCCTGTTTTACCCTCTGATTATCCCAGACCTAAGCACCACCTCTATCCTGGTGAGACTGACATCAACAGCATGGGAAAAAGAGGTGAGGGCAGTTCAGACCATTTGCCCACCTAGGTTAATGGAAGACAGAGGGGCCCAGTCCTCTTTTCCTTCCTCCCTTGAACATCAGGAGACAGATGTGTGAGGTACTCCTCACCAAGGCAGTATAGGACACAGCAGGCAGCAAAAGGGTGCCTGGACAGCATGGGAGACTCTTTCTTATCTGGTGACTCTTTCCCTCTGTTCTTCCAGGCCAGACCAGGAGCTGCTTTGACAGGCTGTTGTTCCTGGAAAACTGATAGGGGAGGAAGCCAGAATGTACCCTGGGGCCAAGATAAATGGTTTGAGGAGAGTCTGTCCAGAAAGGCCCTGATTCCTGACAGGTCCCATCAGGGTGTGGCAGCCATCTCTGATTTGAAAAAGGATAGGTTCCTATTTCTCTGGCTGATTCCACCACATTGACCTGGGCTCGTGGGCTCCTGGAAGACTCAGGAAATTCATGCTGCCGGCTGGCCACTGGGCCAGTCTTGGTGGGATTAGGAAGCTTGGCCGTCATGGGCAGTAGAGGATGAGACCAATCTGGAGCCTCAAGGAAGAGAGAAACAGTTTCTGTAGTCACAATACCTCAGACACTAAACCTGTGAGGTTGTTCTTCCAGCTACACACCAAGCAATTCTTCTATGCCAGATGAGTGTCTCACCGCTCAATGCAGCTCTGACACTGTCTACCTAGAGTTGCCATCGACCCTGCAGGCTGAGGGCACCTTCCTACAAGACTGCCACACCCCACCTCTGGTGCCATTAGTAGGTTCCCAGGTTACCCATACTTCTGTCCAAGTTGTCTACAAGTTGAGGGCCCCCATAACCCCTTCCCCAGGGTCAATAATTCACTGTGATGGTTCACAGAACTCAGGGGGAACACTTTACTTATTATTGCTAGTCTATTATTAGGCATGTCACAAAGGCTACAAATGAGCAACCAAATGAAGTATACATAGGGCAGGGTATGAGGGTGCATGGAGTTTCTGTGGGCACCCTGCACCCAGCACCTCTGTGTGGTGACCAACCTAGAAGCTGCACTGCATAGTTTAGGGGTTTGTGAAGTCCCATTATGTATCAACATGGCTTGATAGATAAGTCCCATTATGTAGGCATGATAGAGCCAATCACCAGCCATTCCTGGTGAAGTCAATCTCCAGCCCTTCTCATGGAGGGTGGGGCTTGAAGTTCCAACCTGTACTCACATGACTGGTTTCTGTGGCCACCAGCCCCCATCTTCCAAGAGTCAATGGGGCAGCAAAAACTCATGGGATTTGTTATGAATAACACAAGACACCACCACTCCCACCTCATCACTCTGCAAATTCTGAGGGTTTAGGAACCCTATGCAGGAACCAGGGGCAGAGACCAAATTGTATTTCTTATTATATCATAGCAAGTCGCTTGCCGCTAATGCACAACTATCCCCTTATACTTAGAGACTTAAAAAGTCCAGTAAGGCTCCAAGATGAAGGTGCAGGCCCAGGTAGCCCACTAGGTTGGCAATGGGGTTGGGCCAGTCCCCTCTGGTGGGGCTTCCATTTCTCTCTTCTCCCCTCAGTGGTTCCCCACAGACAGGTCTCATACTGAATTCTAAGAAACCATACTTTTCCCTGTCTGATCCTTTCCTTGGTGTTAAATCTCTCAGCAAGTGCAATGACCCCTGCTCTCCTGAGCAGCTCTCTGGATAGAGTTGTCAAGAGGGCAAGATTGATTTCCCCCAGAGTTGTGGAACATGTGACAGCTTTCTCTGCGTGGCTGTGATGTCATCGGTGTGGGTGGTTCAGCCAATGGATGGCCCTGGCCCTTAGTTCCATCCTCGTGGTCCCACAACTGTCCAAAGTACAGGCTGTCCTAGGTGGCAAGCTGGAAATCCTTCCTTTGGCTCCCCTTCTGGGGAGGCTCCAGGTACAAGGCAGTAAAATCCCATTTCAAATGGGCTTTGAGTTTGTCGTGTGCTAGGGACTGTGTTAAAGGTCCCAAGGCCAAGGTCCCTGTGGAGGGAAGGTGCTGTGGAGGGAAGGGCTTGTGACAGCCAGGGTTGGTCAGTGTAAGATGGTTAGCTGAGGAAGCTGAGAAATCCATTGGGACATGAAGACCTCAGCACAAGGGAGGGGTTGGTTAGGGGAAAGGGTGTGGGCTGTGGAGTCAGACCTGGATGTTAGGGCTGGTTCTGCCTTCTAAGCCGTGTTATTGAGCAAGCTGTTTCTTTCCATCACATCCATTTTGCAAATTTGTTTTGAGGCTTCACCAAGTTCATACAGGAGACTCTGCCCTGTGCCTACACACATGCACCAAACATGTAGTAGATTCTCATATAATAACGTCCACCATGCTAACCACCATCAGCAACTTCTGCATCTCCAAGACCTTTAAGCTAAGGCTTGAAGGATAAGCAAGGATCCTGGCTGACTAAGGTCAAGCATAGTGGCATTAGAACATGCAGATGGGGGTGTTCTTTTGAAAATGATGCTGGGGAGGGGTTGAAGATTAAAGGTGGGAGGAGCTAGAGTCAGATCAGAAGCTGTTACAGAGGCCCTGGGAACACGTATGCTGTGCGATAGAAGAAACTTTTTTACGGTAACCAAGCCTGACATGGGGGCCAGTTAGAGAGCATGGAGGATCCTAAAAAGACTCATTTGCAGTTCCAACCTGTGCAGCACCTGGCTGAAAGGGGCACTCATTTGTCCTCAGCACCCCTTCCCTTTCCAGCTTTCCCTCTTGCTCATTGGTACCTAAAGAGGGCCCTCAAGATTTTCTCAGGCCTTAGGCTACTGTCCACTAGGGCTGGCTGGCCGGGTATTTAAGCAGAGTAAGTGACAGCCTATGGAGCATGATTCCAGGGCTTTAGGGAAAGCCCAATCTCACAGCCTTCCAGTTCTTGCCCTGGAGCAGACCAGTGCCCCAGACTCAGGCTGGCCTGCATGTCAAGTGGTGATACGTGTTAACCTGCAGAGGCAAAGTGGGACTCCTGGATAGGACTGGAAGTCATGCAGGTCCTGTGGAGACCTTTATGTCCTCCCTTTATCCTTCTGGGAAACCAGCTGTCCTTACCTGCAAATAAGAACACTAATGCATGGAATTGCAATGACAACTAAATGGGGTGACAGAGACAGGGCAGTATAGAGCCTGGGGCTCTGTGGACCCTTCCAGCTCATCCTAGTAATAATGATGGGGTGCCAAGACCCAGAGAGACGGAGTGCTCAGTGCAGGGGAGCAGTGCTTGATATATTTAATTCCTTCCCACCATGGCTCATCCCCAAGCCCCAGTTGATCAGAACCTGGTGAGACCTCTCCTTGGAGTGGGGGTTGAGGTAGGACCAGAACTGATAGCCACATGGGAAATAAGATCACTACACACTTCACCCGCACCCCTGTATTGGGTTAGAGAGCCCTGCCAGAGGTAGTCATGCCTAGCAAGGCTCCTTTTCTTTTTTCCTGCCCGCTGTCTAGATGCTGTCTGGTTGGAACAGACTCCCTGCCCTTCCTGGGGCTCTTCCTCAGTACACAGTGTCCACAAGCCTGAGTCGGCATTCAGGCGTTACTCAGTTTGGTGCTGGACAAATTCCACCTTGGGTCCACTCTTCTACACCAAAGAGACTGCATTTGAGCTGATTCATGTCAACATGTATTTAACAAGTATATCAGTGGCTGTGCCCTGGAGTGTCACAGACAAGAGGAGGCAGGCTACGATTTGTTCTGAAGGCCAGACCATTTGATACTCCTTACAGTGTGCACACTATTTGGTCATTGAGATCTCCTCTCTGGTACACCTGGGACCCCTGAGCCCACTCTCACGGAAAGGTGCTCACACATGCGGGAACTCACAGCTCTGGGTGGACAGATGGCAGCGGAGGCCGGCATGCATTCACTCTTCCATGTGCCGTGTCTTCTTGCACGACTCTCAGACTCTCCTCTGCTCCTCATCACACACCTGCCATTTAATCTACAGGAAACAGAGGCTCAGGAAAGGAAGCCACTCCCTCAGAGAGGAATGTGCAAGGAGGACCCCTGACTCCCAGTCTCAAGTGTGAGACTTCATATGATATGGGCTTTCGCGTGATGTTATTTTCATTTTACTGTAAAAAAGAAAAGAACTGTCCAAGATGTAATTGGTCCTTGATTGTTTAAAGCCCACGAGGAGATGTAAAAGTGGCCTCCCCTTGTGTTCTTTCTTTCCCTTCGCATGCTGATCTTCCAGTGTGATGGTGCCTGTCATAGTTTGGATCTGGAATGTCCCCCAGAGGCACATGTGTTGAAGGCTTGGTCCCCAGTGCAGCAATGTCCAGAGGTGGGGCTTTGGGGGACATTTGGGGAAGTGATTACGTCATGAGGGCTCTGACTTCATTAGTGGATTAACCCACTGAGGGATTCAAAGCTGAATGCATTATTGGGAGGCAATAGAAGTCCCAGGAGGTGGAATCTTGTTGGAGGAGATGGGTGCTTGGGGGCATGCCCTGGGGGCCTGTGTCTTAGTCCCAGCCCCTTCCTTGCCCTCTGCTTCCCTGTTGCAGTGAGCGGAGCAACTTTCTTCTACCATGCTCTGCTGCTGTTGATGTTCTGCTTCACCTCAGGCCAAAACAATGGATCCAGTTGACCAGAGACTAAACCCTCTGAACCATGAGCCAAAATAAAATCTCTCTTCCTTTAGGACTTTTTCCCTCAGCTATTTGTTGTAGCTGACAAACACAGTGCCCTCCTGCATTCTCTGAGCCACCCTCTTTGCTGGAGAGCAATAGTCTGCAGGTATCTCCTTTCTCTCCTCGATGCTTTGCAAAATAAATGCACCTTGAAAAGAGAGGACTGAGGGTCACAGGTTGCCCCAGGTTCTCCCCACTTTTCCTGTTATTCTTTTGCATAACTCTCATATAAATAATTTGGTGCAGCTTTATTTTTCTCTTAAGCATGTGTGTGCCTCCGGTTGCAAATCCCCTTCCCAGTTGTTTTCCCAAGCCAGCAGCTAGACTGACTCAGCAGGTTTATGATGGTTTATGAAGCCTGGAGAATACCAAGTTTGAGGGGAGGTGAATCAGAAAGGAAACATTGGATGAGGCTGGGAGTATTTTGGCCCTTGGACAGTAAGCCCATGTCTAAAGACTCAAAAGGAAGGCACATGTGTCTGGGCTCAGATCAAGATAAGAAACAAGTTTTGTTGAGACCTCACGAACCTTCCACCAGGTTGTTCTGGAGGCATGGCGTATTGGACGACCCTTCAGATGGGGAGTCAGTACCTACTTACCACATTCCTCTCTTGGGGGAATAGCTTCCTTTCCTTAGCCTGTTTCCCGTATGTTAAATGGCAGGTGCATGATGAAGAGCAAAGGAGAGTGTATTTACAAAGTATTTGGCACATATAGGATGGCTCCCTGTAGCCTTGGAATTATTGAATCTATTTGCCTTTTTAGTCTTTTATTCTACCAAGGACATTTACCCGGATGCATGTCATGCTGTTTCTCATTCTTGAGCACAATGACCAAATAGTTCCTGGCTGGATCAGAGTATTAGTCCAGGTTCTGTGAAGAAACAGAACCAATAGCGTATGTAGAAAGAGAAAGATTGGTTGATTGATTTCAAGGAATTGCCATGGTGGAGGCTGGCAAGTCCAATATCTTAAGGGCAGGCTGACAGGCTGGAGACCCAGGAAATAACTGGTATAGCAATTCAAGTCCAAAGGCAGTCTGGAGGCAGAATTTCCCATTCCTCAGAGGATATCAGTCTTTTCCTCTTAAAGCCGTCAATTGATTAGATGGAGCCCTCACACATTATAAATAGTCATCTTTTTTTATTCAAAGTGTATTGATTTGAGCCAAGCATGGTGGTGCACACCCACAATCCCAGCAACTTGGGAGACTGAGGCAGGAGAATTGCAAGTTCAAGGCCAGATTCAGCAACTTATTGAGATCCTGTCTCAAGATAAAAAATAAAAAAGTGGTAGGAATGTAGCTCAGTAATAGAGTGCCCCTGTGTTCAATCTCTAGTATGTTGAGCTCATTTTAAAAATAACTTCATAGCAACATCTGGACTAGTGCTTGACCAAATATCTGAGTATCATGACCTAGCCTAGTATACACATGAAATTAGCCATCCTGGTCTGTAAGCAGGCCTTCCAGAAGGGAGTCATGCAAGGGAGGAGGCAGCTTACCTGTGGTGTAGAGACAGAGAACAACACACCAGCCTGGATAAACATCTGCAAGGACTCAGAGCTAATGTGTTTTGCCAGGATCTGACTGCAAATCAAGAGTTTATGCAAG
>PVHX01000947.1:82102-240435 GCA_004024805.1 Geosciurus inauris
TGGCACCAGGGACTGAACTCAGGGGCACTCGACCACTGAGCCACATCCCCAGCCCTATTTTGTGTTTTATGTAGAGACAAGGTCTCACTGAGTTGCTTAGTGCCTCGCCATTGCTGAGGCTGGCTTTGAACTCGCGATCCTCCTGTCTCAGCCTCCCTAAGTGCTGGGATTACAAGCGTGAGCCACCGCGCCCGGCTATGCAAGTCTTGAAAGAATCACTTCATTCCTTCCTAGGTACCCAGGGCCCTGATAAGAAAACTCCATGAGAAATGGAGGGTTTGATCTTTCCTCCTTTTTTTTTTGGGGGGGGGAGGGGTACTGGGGATTGAACTCAGGGGTACTTGACCACTGACCCACATTCCCAGCCCTTTTTTGTATTTTATTTAGAGACAGGGTCTCACTGTATTGATTAGAGCCTCACTTTTGCTGAGACTGGCTTTGAACTCAATCTTCCTGCCTCAGCCTCCCAAGCTGTTGGGATTGACCTTTCCTCTTAATCCTGAAATAAATGCAGAGTGAGACAGACACACTGGCCTGGACACCTCTGGTGGACCAGCAATTTTTGAGATCCAAAAGCAAAATAAGATTCTCAGTCTAAGTAAAGGCCCCAGTTTGTCTCCAGAGCCTTTCAACTATATATCAAGCCCGTTCTTACTTCTTGATCTTGGGATAAGTGGGAAATGGGGGGTCTGTGGTTCTCTCTGCTGCACCGTCAGAGTCTGTATCCCAGTTCCCAGAGCTCTGTCTAATCGCCCGGTCATCTGTTTTGAGATTAGAAATCTCACATACTTGAGCAGTGAAGTTTAAAGAGTAAAGTCAACTCAATTTGTCAAAAATGCAGGACAGAATAAATGTGGTGTTGGCTTTAGGGAGGGGAGGGAAGGCCACAGAGGAGTGGACTCACAGCACCTGCTCCTTGTGTCTCCACGCACCGTGCCCTGAGTGTCTGTACTGGTGGTGCCAGTGCTGTGATTCAAGATAGCTAAACAGCTTGGGAATTTTTCCATGTGTACTGGGTGCTGTGTGGAGTTCTTTATATGCACTGTCCCACTTCCTCTTCACATCATCTGTTCTTTGAGAGAGAGGCCATTTTTCATTCCTTTTCTTTAGTGTTGAGGAGACTGAAGCTCAGAGAGGTTAAGTTACTTGATGAGGTCACACAGAGGTAATTGCTAGAACAAACCATTTAACCGAACTAAATTCAAAGTGCTCCCAAGCACTGTACCATAAGGATTATTACTGTTATGAGGCTTATGCTTTGAGTATGTTCAAGGCAAGGCCAGAAAGGATGAATGTGCACCCTATTGACCTTGGAAGCCCTGGAAATTATCTTGTGCTGCTTTGCAGAGCAATAGAACTGGAAGATGGTATTCAGAAGAGTGAGGATTGGAGCCCTGAGTTGCACAGGTACTTAAAAGTACCTGGGGGCTGGGCACAGTGGCGCAAGCCTGTAATCTCAGCACTTAGGGAGGCTGAGACAGGAGAATCGTGAGTTCAAAGCCAGCCTCAGCAACGGTGAGGCGCTAAGCAACTCAGTGAGACCCTGTCTACATAAAACACAAAATAGTGCTGGGAGTGTGGCTCAGTGGTCGAGTGCCCTTGAGTTCAATCCCCAGTACCAAAAAAAAAAAAAAAAAAAGTACCTGGGGAATACTTGTGCAAGTGCCATGGAGGCTGGGGCAGGGTGAAGGCATGTACTTCTTTTTGCCTCGAAAGCATTCTTACATGTTTAGTTTCACTCAAATGTCACAAGTCTTTACAGCAGCATTAGAAACACTTGTATCAACATTCCCTGGTGCTTGCACAGAAAGCAAGTGGGGACAAAACTGGCTGTGTGTGTGTGTTGGAAACAAAAACCAATGAAATGCTCAGAGGCAGTGAAGTTCAGATCTGGAGCCAGATGCCCCCATGATTTACTGAAGCGCCTCCAGCAATGGGCTTCCTGTGGTCGACTCTCACGAAGGTGGATGTCTCAGTCACCGCGGCTTCCAGCCTTTGTAGCTGACACCTGTATTTCTTTGGTGAAATTCTACTCTCCTTGCCCTGCAACCACGGAGAACCCAAACAAAATTCACAGTGACAAGCTCAGTGTCACCAGAGACCTGAGAACCATGCAGGGCAAGTTACAGCTTTATTAACCGAGTGGCTTTTGCCACTCTGTGGGAGTTGTTAATTAAAACCACTCAGCCGTTGAGTTGAAAGGGGGAGGAGCATGAAGATTACAGGCTGGTGGGGCCATTTGAGAAGTCCACACAGACTTCACAGCTGACTAAGCCATTCACCAGAGGTGTGTGCAAGGTTCCTTAGGGACAGCCTTCCTTGAATGCCCTGCAGACAGACTCCCTGGGGACAAAGAACTGCCTGACCTGTGATCAGGTATGCATGATAGTTAACAACAATGATGATTATAATAATGTTACTGTTAATTAATATTGTATGTTGAGCATATCCAAACATCAGGACTGTGTACAATACTTCCTGTCAATTTTCTCTTTTCATCCCCACTTTGATCTGTTGCTATGGGAACTCTTCTCCCCATTTTCCTGATGAGGACACAGGAGCTTGGAGAGCATCTGGAACTTGCTCAAGGTCACAGAGCTGATGGGTTAGGGAGCCAGGGTTTATGCACAGCCACCTGGCCTCAGGGCAGGCTTAGTCATTTGCTTCGAGTCTTTTACAGAAGCCGTGCAGTGTCCCAAGCCTAACTCCTTTCCTTGCCCCAGATCTGTTTCTACTCTTGTGTTTCCACCATGGAGTTTTCTTCCACACCCCAAACCCAGAAAGAATCTCAGACTCTTTGGTTGCCTCATTCCCAGATCATCAGTCACTATGTGTGATGGCAGCTGTTTCTCAATTACCTCTTTCTCTCCGTTTCCTCCAGTGTCCTTCTCCCAGTTCTTACCCAGATGATGCCAACCCACCCCTTGAATGGTTCCCTCATCTCATCTCAACACCCATCTAACAGGTCCCTCCCACCACCATCAGGGAAATCTGCAATCTGGTTACATTATCTGCCTACATGTTCCCAGTGGCTCCACGTAGCCTCTGAGTGAACTCTGGTTTAATTACTAATGCTGTGCAGCAAAAGACCCCATGATTCAGCTGCAAAAAACCACCATTTTGCCAAATTCATGGAGTCTCTGCATTGAGACTTGGTATAAAGTACAGTGGAGAAGGCTTGTCTCTAGTCTGTGGTGTTGGGCCTTGTCCTGCAATACCTCCAGGACTGGAGAGGCATCTCAAGATTTGTTCTCTCCCACCCCGACACATGGGCTGGGCCAGAATGACTGGAGGGCAAGGATGGCCATAGCCTCTGCATGCCTCTTGGCTTCCTCCAGGCACAGAGGCCTTGGGATTGCAGGTTTCTCAGATGGGGCTGCAGGCTCCATGGAAGCGTCATAGTGAGCACAGTGGAAGCCGCTTCTCTGCTGATGATCCAGCCCTGGAAGTCAGTGTCTTTGCTGCCACCTACGGTACAGTTAAAGCAGCCTCAGGCCTCCCAGATTCCAGAGGAGGAAACATCCCACTTTCCAGTGAAAGGATGGCAAAGCCACTTTGAAGAGGAGCATGTGGGATGGGAGATAAAGCGCAGTGTGTCACAGCCTGCCATTTTTTTTTTCTGCCATTTTTGATGTCCATACACCATGGCACATGAGGCCCTCCCTCCAGCCCCCATGTTGTAAGCTTGGCAGAGGCACAGACTGGTCTTTCTCACATTCCCCTGTGTCTGCAGGGCCTGGCACAGCACATGACACCAAATATTGCATTTGGGGAATCTAACGAAGGACCCACTTTCCGAGCCTCATGGACTTCATTTTTTTTTGCCATCTCCTCTCCCCATCCTGTTCTTGTCACTCTGGACCACAGATGTTTTCCTTCATTTAGACACCACACTCACACACCTCTGCATGGGTCTGCACTCTGTCTATAAATCCTTCCACCTTGATCCCACCCACCTGCCACCGTCTTCTGGGAGTCTGCCCAAGCTAGGGAACTTTCCTTGGCAGACACCAGGCTTCCCTCCTCTGGGTTCCCAAGCAGCACCTCCCAGATGGCTCCTCTTGCTTCCTTTTGGCTTGTGTGATAGATAACCTTCTGTCTCCCAGGTCACAGTGCCCTGGGACAGGGCATTTATGTCTTCTGACTCCTGTATTTCTACCTTCCACCAGACCTGCTGTATGTGCTTAGTAACAGGTAAAGTGAAGAGTCAGAAAGAGGGTGGTGTCGCCACCACTGCTGCTGCTGTTAATGATAATGACAATAATGCAGCTAGAGACAGGGTCTCACCAAGTTGCTTAAAGCCTTGCTAAGATGCTGAGGCTGGCTTTGAACTCATGATCCTCTTGCCTCAGCCTCCCAAACTACTGGGATTACAGACATGCCCCATCATGCCCAGCTCAGCTAGTCTTCATTGAGTGATTTTCATGTTTCAAACACTTTCAGGTATTATCTCATTGAATAAAACTCTTCTTTTCTTCTTCTTCCTCCTCCCCCTCCCACTCCTCCTATTCTTTCTCCACCCCCTGCTTCAATCCCCCTTCCACCACTGAGCTACATGAGCTACATCCCCAGCCCTTTGCATTTTTTATTTTGAGATGGGATCTCACAAAGTTGCCAAGGCTAGCCTGGAATTTATGATCCTCCTGCCTCAGTGTCCCAGATAGCTGGGATCACAGGTGTCCACCTTTGTCAAATTCTTATAGATAGGCTAGGAGGCCTGACATGTGCTATTATCCCCATTTTAGAGATGTGGAAACTGAGAAAGGGGGAAATCTCTTGTCCAGAATGATACAGCCACTAAAGGCAGCAGCCAGTTTCAGCAAACTCCAGGACATAGCCACTGAGACCTCAGCCTCTTCTTTTTTGGTGCTGCCATCTGCTGGGCTTTAGGTTCTGAAGCATAAGGATTTTTCTGGGTTTTGAAAACTACAGTAACCTTTAGCTGGAGTTATAGTTTGGGATCTGAATGGCTCTTCAAAGGCTCATGTGTTGAAGATTTTGTCCCCATCTGGTAGCACTATTGGAAAGTGATGGAAACTGTAGGAAGTAGGGCCTAGTTGGAAGAGTTGAGTCACTGGAGATGTGCCTTTGAAGGATGTGTTTTGTCCCTGGACCTTTCCCCCTGCTCTCACCTCTTCTTCCCAGCAGCCATGAGTGAGTTACTTTGCTTTATCACTCCTTCTCCACCAAGATGCTCTGCCTCACCACAGATCTAGAAATAGTGGAGTCAAGTGACCCTGAACTGGAACCTCTGAAACCCTGAGCCAAAATAAATCTTTGCCCTCTGAGTTGTTTTTCTCAGGCATTTTGTCACATTGATGGAAAGCCAGTGCAGCTAGATTCATAGAATAATAATGTGGGAAACAGTATCTGCAGGTTAGACACCATCAAGAATCTGTTTTGTTCTTGTTGCCAGGTTTTAAGGGGTTCAGAAAAAGGCAGAGATTTGTTTAGGAAAGGGTAATAAGGAGTGTGCTGAGTTTAAAACCAAAACCCAAAACATAGTAGAAATGTTTGTAGAAAGTGGATATGCATGGCATATAAAATACTTGGACAAGCAGTGGGTTCCCGAGAACCATACTGGAACCGTGACTGGAACTGACACTTCAGTTTTTCATTGCCTAAACACTAAGGTGACCTTTAATCAAAATCAGGAAAAAAAAGTCCTGAAAATTAGACTTGTCAAATTGGGGGCAGGGCTGTTTTGCCAAGGACATGAGCCTCATTACTCCCTGTTCCTGGGTGAATTCAAGTAGATTCTGGAAAACTGTATTCAGAGATTATAGAGGGATTCCTGCATGAGATAAGAACAGAGAGATGCTCTATCAAAGGCCTGCCAGCTATCAGATTCAGATGTCCCGGTTCCCAGAGGAATCGCTGTGGCTCAATTATAGGGGGAACAGAACTGGGTGTTGCATTCAAGAGAAAGGAATTGGGCTGTGGTTGTGGCTCAGTGATAGAGTGCTTGCCTAGCATGTGTGAAGCACTGGGTTCGGTCCTCAGCACCACATATAAATGAATAAATAAAAATAAAGGTTCATCCACAACTAAAAAAATATATTAAAGAGAGAGAGAGAGAAAGAAAGGAATCCCCTTGGAAAGCCAGGTGTCCACAGGTCACAGCAGGTGGAGGTAATAGCAGGGACAACAAAGTTGTTTCTTCTGAAAATGACTTAACCCATTCCCCGTTCCAATAAACAGAAACTCATATATTCCTGTTTCCTGCCCAGGTTCTGATCTAGGGGTTTAGAGGTTTAGAAGCAGAGTGGACTGTGGCTATTGACAACCTCTGTACACTTATTGTCTACATACTACTGAGACATTACCCAAGATGTTGCTACCCATTGTTCATATAAGGAAAGTGATAGGTTTTTAAAGTGTAAAAATGTTAAAATATTGAATACACCAACTATGTGGAGCCTATGGAATTCAGCTTTGCCCCCAGCCACATTTGAATTATGACTTAAGCTTATCTACCACTCTTGTCAAAGTGGAAGCATTTGAACACGTTGAAGAGTGAAAATAAAACCAGGGACCCCCTTTTTTTGTCTGTGCTGCATCAGATAGCTGTTACGACTACAGCTCCTGGTGCATTGATGGAAGGTAATTTGAGTGCCCCTCAGGCAACCAGCTTCAGCCTAATTCTCCTCTGGAGGTCACCGGCCTACGTCCTGGCTCCCTCTCAGCCCACCCTTCCTCACAGTGCTGCCGCTGCTGCTGGGCACCACTGCCATTCCCACTTTAAGTCACCCTTGACTACTCTGTGTCCATAGGCCAGCTGGTTTGCCTGGGTGTTTGGTCATGTGGCTTCTGAGTGTCTCAGGCCCACGTTACCTCTAGAGCTTCAGCAGTTACCTGGCTGCAGGGAGACCTGTGCTTATCAACAGGCTTGTGCTGCATGCTGCTCCTCCTGCAAACACTCCTGTAGCCCCATCCTGGCCCCTAAATGTTGAGATGTTGTGGAAGAAACACAGTTTTTAGCCTTTCAAACTGACCTCCCCACTATACTGGGTTTACTTTTTATCTTTTTTTTTTTAAATCATGGACACAGGGACATTTAGCCATGGGACAGTGAAAATACCTTCAGCTCAGATTCAGGATGCTTTAGAGCTTGGCACTAGTATTATTCCCAGTATAAGGGACTCTACTCACGCCATGCTGTCCCTTGAATGGGGCCTATTGATGCTACCTCCAAGCCTATTCTATCAGTATCCACTGCCTGGAAGGCCTCCATCTTACTGGAAGTCTTCTTTCACCTTTTAGGTATTGCTATTTATACTGTTTGACTTATCTGTAAAGCAGATGCAAGGATACATCTCTTTTCCTTTTTTAGGTGCCAGGGATTGAACCCAGGAGTGCTTAACCACTAAGCCACATCCCTAGTCCTTCTTTTATTAATGTATACATTTTAGTTTGAGGCACTGTCTCGCTGAGTGCTTAGGGCCTTACTAAATTGCTGAGGCTGGCTTTGAACTCATGATCCTCCTGCCTCAGTATCCCAAGCTTCTGGAATTACAGATGAGTGCTCATTTGTTTTTGTATTTTCCAGATGCTTAACACATACAATATACATGCAAGCAATTCAATTCTTGATTATTGTTTATTCTTTTATTCCAAAAAACACTGGATGCCTACCCTAAGAGTTCCAGGCATTGTTCTAGGGACTAGGAATATCAAAGCAAAGATATCAGTGCTAACATTGTCATGATCATCATCATCTAGGCTTTATTGAGTGAGAAGCTGGAGCATAAAGAGATAGACAAGCAGATGCTCACAGAAAATGTAAAATATAGGAGCCAGTCTTTAGTTGCATCATAAAAGACAGAAAAGGGGACTTACAGGAATTTATTGAATATACAAAAGTGTTAAAATAAAATTACATGAATAACTGCTTTCTAGTTATATTTTGTTGAACAAATCACCTAAATTCTCTGTAACTCCTTTCTGCATCTGAAAAACCATCAGACCAAGAAATCTTTGAAATTCCTTCCACATCTCGTATTCTAAGGTTCCATAAGACTGTCTGCCACATGTGTTTTCTGAATGCTGCATTTAAAGTGAGCTTCTTAGAGGTGTCACATTCTCAGTCTGGTGTCTTGCATGGGAGGCAGAGGAACTGATATTGGAAGACCTCCTATTTCGGGGTTAATATAAAAGATAAAGTAGAGCACCTTGGAGTGAGAATGTCTCAACCCCAGATGAAGGTCAGTACAGGTGTTTCAGTCATGAGAACATGTCATCTGTACTTTGAGCTTGTACCATAGCAAGCCCCATGGGCACTGTTTTGAGTAGAACACACTTTACTAACCTGGGTGGAAGAGTACCTTTCTGTGGCTCATCATGAGAGGTCCCTGGGTATCATTTGCTAATTGATATTTTCTTTTTTCCTCTGGCTCTTAGTTTACATAAGATGACTTTTCACTCTAGGATGTTTTTTTTTTTAAGAAGAATTCCCACCGTGGCCTATTACCAGAATTATGTAGTACACCATTTTTCTTGGAGGGTTGGGTGGGATGGCATAGTAGGTAAGGGGAGAAAGTCTTGGGATTCATTTTTGGGTACTTCCAAAATCTTTTTATAGCTGTGAAATATGCCCATCCCGGCCGAGGTTATGGATGGACCCATCCACAACACCTCATCCAAAGCCTTGTTTCCCACATGAGTATATCACAAGTTACTTTCATGGACCTAGAACACATTTGGGGATCACCAGTATGGAGATCTAGAATCTTTTTCTTTTTCCCAGTAGTGGGATTGAACCTAGGGTCTCCTTAAGTTGCTGAAATTGGCCTTGAATTTGTAATCCTCCTGCATTAGAATCATTGGAATTACAAGTGCACACAGCGAGAGCTAGAATTTTAATTAGTTAACAGTCCGAATTTCCCAAGGGGGAAAAATGACTGGTTCTGATCTTCAGGTGTTTTAGCTCAGTGTTTTTCAAACTTCTTTTTTACGTTCAGGCCCCCTTCTGAACAATATTACAGTCTGATTTGAGTGCAGGGGGTGCAGAGTGGAAGAGTAAGGTTAGGTGTGGCTTTTGAGAATCACAGCATCATCAGTAGGTCCACATCAGCAACAGTGTTGTCAAACATTAGCTACAGAATGTATCATTAAGAAATTGGCCCTTACTGTTCGTTTGTTTGTTTATTTACAATGATAAATGTATAACATTGAGAATGGTTTTCAGACCGCCAGAGGTCAGCCTGCTCCCACAGAGAACCAGCAGTATTGGTGGCTGCCTGGGTACTGTTTCTAAGGTGACCCTGTGCTCAAAGACAGTGGCAGAAGTGAACAGGCTCAGGCATCCTGTGTGGTCAGCTGTTGTATCATCGGGTTTTTTTGTTTTGTTTGGTACTAGGGTTTGAACCCAGGAGTGCTTTATCACTGAACTACACTCCCAGCCCTTTTTATTTTTTTATTTTGAGACAGGGTTTCTCTAAGTTGCTTAGGGCCTTGCTGAGGCTGGCCTCAAACTTGCAATCCTCCTGCCTCAGCCTCCCTAGTTACTAGGAGTACAGGTGTGCACTACCGTACTCAGCTGTTTTCTGTTCTTGCTGGATCTAGCAGCAGAGAATTTTAGTATCCCACAGTCACCTAATTTTGGCTTCATCCTCTACCCTTGAAGGCCAGAGGCCTATGCATCTGTTTCTGTTGGGAATATATTTATTGAATCCCATTTAGAATGAGTTCCAGGATAATCATCATTACCTTGGTGAATATGTTACCTGGGAGAAAGCCTCTGAAACCACACCCTGAATTTCTTTTACATTTTAGATCCTCTGTGTTTGCACTTGCATGTCTATGTGAACTGACTTCCTTGCCCCAGCCCAAGGCTACCTGGCAAACACTTTTGGGATGCCACTTGATGGTTCTTTCCTCTAAAAGGAGCCTTTTATGCCCCCTTTCCCTGCTTTGGCCCTTGCTGAACCCCATGCAAATACCTACCTGTATGCTTCCACCTAAAGTTCAGGCTTCCTCTAAGGCAAAGCCTGTGGGTGGCTCTAGTACAGCCCTTTCTGTCCTTCCTGTCCACAAAAAACACTGACCGCTGGGTTTGGGTAATGACCCCAATGCCTGCTTTGTGCCTTGGTTTGCGGAAGAAGTCATCTCCCAGTGACAAGTTAGGCACCTTCCTCCTTCATCCTTCCTCAGTATACCTTGGCATTTCTTCCAGCTGCAATTTAGATTAGACAAGGTAAAACTTGCATGAACCTAAACCAAATGTCAGCTGGTACTTCCCGGGTTTGGTAGATACTGTAGTAGTTTTTACTTGGGGCTGTTTATGTGAAACCAAGAGAGACACTGAACATGTAACTCCCACCCCAGGGCTCTAGTCACCTGCCCAGTCTTCAAAACCAACCAAAATTTTGCTGACTTAATGGGAAAAGTGAAGCTGTGACACAGAGCAATTTGGGGCCTGGGAAGCCCCTATCTGTGATCCCAGGGTTGATAAGGTATAGCAGCCTATGGAAGGTTGGCAAGCATACCTCCGTGTTTTTGGAAGTGCTTGAGAGGAAGGATTCTTTTGACAATGTATGAGGCTTTTCCAAGGTAGGGGCATCTGATTATGACACCCCAGCTAAGCCACCTGTGTACTGTCCACAGTGCTATGAATCCAGTTTGCCAAATGCTGCTCCCTCTTGCCCCCACCAGCCACCTGGATTTCCAAGTGGACTGCGTTGAGGCCAGTAGTTCTTTATGTCCAGACCACAAGTTCACTGATATTTTGGAAGAAACTTAGAGTTCTATCAAGTCTTATCAGCAATCCCTGATTTCAGATGGAGAGAACACAGTGATCAGCCTTAACCTACTTACTGTTAATGTGGACCTTATCCCCTAATCACAGGAGACCAAGACTAGTTACTCTGAGGATTTGACATTTAAATTATCATGATGCTGTAGTCACATTAAGGCAACTAATCGTTAAGGAAGCTGTTGCTCGTCTAAGCTATTCTTAAGTTTAAGGCAACATTTCTGAAAGTTTCATCTGACAAGAGAATTACTCACATGTATATTTAAAATGCAGACAGTCACATCAATGTTTACAGCAGCACAATTCACAATAGCCAAACTGTGGAACCAACCTAGATGCCCTTTAATAGATGAATGGATAAAGAAACTGAGCCGGGAGTGGTGGCAGAGGCCTATAATCCAAGCACTTTGGGAGGCTGAGACAGGAGAATCGTGAGATCAAAGCCAGCCTCAGCAACAGCGAGGTGCTAAACAAATCAGTGAGACCCTGTCTCTTCATAAAACACAAAAAAATAGGGCTGGGAATGTGGCTCAGTGGTAGAGCACCCCTGAGTTCAATCCCTGGTACCAAAAAAAAAAAAAAAAAAAAAGGAAAGAAAGAAACTGTGGTATATATACACAATGGAATATTACTCAGCATTAAAAGAGAATAAAATTATGGCATTTGCAGGTAAATGGATGGAGTTAGAGAATATCATGCTAAGCAAAGTAAGCCAATCCCAAAAAAACCGAAGGCCAAATGTTCTCTCTGATAAGTGGATGCTAAACCATAAAGGGTGGGAGGGTGCATGGAACAAGTAGAGGAACTTTGGATTTGCCAAAGGGGAGGTAGAGGAGGGGATGGGGCATGGGGATAGGAAAGATGGTGGAATGTGATGGTCATCATTACCCTAGGTACATGTATGATTGCACGAACCCTACTTTGTGTACAACCAGAGATGTGAAAAATTGTGCTCCATTTGTGTACAGTGAATCTAAGAGCATTCTGCTGTCATGTATAACTGATTAGAACAAATAAATTGAAAAAAATAAAATGCAGGCAGTGCAGGGGTTGAAGTGGTAGAGCACAGGGTGTTTGTAGGGTATTGATGTTACACTCTATGATACTGTCCTGATGAATACAGGACATTGGTATTTGTCAAAACCCACAGAACTGTATAACAGAATGAACTCTGATGTCAGTGGTGGACTTTAGTTAATAATTAGCAATATTGGTTCATCAAATGTAACAATGTAGCCAGGTACGGTAGCACATTCCTATAATCCCAGCTGCTTGGCAGGATGAGAGGCAGGAGGATCAGCCTCAAAGCCAGCCTCAGCAAATTAGAGACCTATCTCTAAATAAAATATTTTTAAAAG
This sequence comes from Geosciurus inauris, assembly GCA_004024805.1. Lineage (NCBI taxonomy): Eukaryota > Metazoa > Chordata > Mammalia > Rodentia > Sciuridae > Geosciurus > Geosciurus inauris. The sequence continues at coordinate 94,214 of PVHX01000947.1, forward strand.
AGCTGGGGATGTGGCTGAGGTTGAGCGCCCCTGGATTAATCCCTGGTACCAAAAAAAAAAGTAACAATATGCCACACTAATGCAAAATGTTAAAAATAGTTCAAAAGTTTGGCAGGGAGGAGAATAAGAGAACACTGTACTTTTTGTATAGTTTCCTGCAAACTTAAAAATGCTCCCAACCTAAAATCTATATTTTAAAAAATTTCAGAGTTTGAACCCCACTAAAGACATCCTGCATCTATGATTCAGGTGGCCTTAGATATGTATTTTTCTCCATTCCCCCCGATGATTCAGGTGTTTCCTGAGGTTTGAGACTTCCTGGATATCGGTCCATCTCCTTTCACCATCTGTTTTATGCCAAGAAAGAGCTTAAAGGAGCTTTGTCTAGAGAGCTGTCTCCTATGTGTTAGGATATGTTTCATCTTTCACAGGATGGACAAAAAGCTTCCTTCTAGTGTTAGAAATATTTGCTGTAATCCCACACTGACAGTTGAACCACATTAAAGTGAATTCAGGCAAGACCAAATTCCAGACATGGGACCGTTCGATTTCCAACACATGCTGCATTTATTCAGAAGGGCACCCAGGCAGCTCCCATTTTAAACAAGCGGAGTAATGGATGATAGTGAAAGTTTTACATTTTGTATGTGTCTATTTGTTTAAACGGGGTGAGAAATACACTATTGTTATAATCTTGGGCTCTCTGTATGTTGAAATATTATTTTATTAGCACAATTATGGCTTTTTTAAATTAAAATTATTATGACATTTATGTGACTAGATCCTTAGCTAAGCTCAGCTTTAATGCTCTGGAAATTAGTGTTAGGTAGAATTTTGTGAGACTTATAGAAAGTCAAATGGCTTTTTTATTTTTATTTATTTTTCTGGTACCAGGGATTGAACCCAGAGCCACTTAACCACTGAACCACATCCCCTAGCCCTTTTTTATATTTTAGAGAGAGGGTCTCGTTAAGTTACTTAGGCCTCACTAAGTTGCTAAAGCTGGCTTTGAACTTAAGATCCTGCTGCCTCAGCCTCCCTAGTCTCTGGGATTATAGGCATGCAACACCATGGCATTTTGCAGAAGTACATAGTCCTTGGTAGCATGTTTCACCACTCTGCAGAAGTTTTCCCACTTGATCCATCACTCCTCTTCCAGGAGTTAGGTGAGAGCAAGATCCATGCAGTGATGAGATGGAGCCTGTGTGCTAAAATTCAGGATGACATGTGAATTATAGCAAGACCATGTGCCACCACTGAACCCATTTATAGGAAACAAACAAAAGCATCTTGCAGTGTGGAAATCTTTGCAGGATATGTTGAGGGGACTCGCTCGGCCAGGTCCACATTGGCCCTGCTTGGGCAGAGGCCTTGCTAACATGGAGCCTGGAGCCGACTCAAATAGCATGCAACATCCACACCTAAATATGCTGGGGACCTTAGCTTCCACTTGTTTTTCGTAGGGTCCATAACTTCAGAAAAATTAGGAACTACTGTCTTCTTTTTCGTTATATGTGTTTTAAAAATATGTATGTGCCACGTCACTGAAATATTGCATCTACTATAAAAACATAGGACCCAAAAAGATGGAAATAAGAAATCAATAAAAACACTTGTGCTTTCACTCCCATAGACAATCCCCGCAAAGACTACTGCCCAAGCCCAGCGCTTCTTGTCATTCAGTGTGCACCTGCATTGTCTGGGAAACTTGTTGAGGTACAGAATCTGATTCTGAAAATCTGGGCTCTTCCATCTCTAAAACGCTGCCAGGAAGCCAAGTACGGTGGCACACGCCTGTAATCCCAGCACTTTGGGAGGCTGAGATGGGAGAATTGTGAGTTTAAAGCCAGCCTTAGCAACAGCAAGGCGCCAAGCAACTCAGTGAGACCCTGTCTCTACATAAAACACAAAATAGGGCTGGAGATGGTCGAGTACCCCTGAGTTCGATCCCCAGTACCAAAAAAAAAAAAAAATGCCAGGAGATGCTGAAGGTGTCCATGCCCCTCCTTTGAGCACCAAGGAGAAGGTGAGGCCCATGTTAGTTTTGCTGCAGACCCTCTTGGTGTGCCTTCCATTTTTTCCCAAGCTTCTGTCCAGCTCCTAGTTTTAGGGAATAGAAATGGCTAAATTCTGACTTGTTTCCCTGAGTGAGGCTTTAGGGGGCCCCTGGGACCTTCTGACTCCTCCTAACTCAAGCCTTTCCCACTGCTGCCTTTGTCCCCATGGCCTGCTGATGGCCCACTAGAGCTGAGCCCTTGTCTGATTAGCTTAGCAACGTCTTTTAGAGTGCTCCTTGGGGAGGCGCGCTCTGTTCACTAGGGCTAGCCAGTCACCTGCAGATTTGCACTGTGACCAGAGAGTTGAGCAGGGCTTTCCCAGTCATCTGGCTCTCTTTGTAGTCAGGATTCAGTGAGATTGAAGTGAAATGCAGGGGAAGCTGGTGCTGCTTGAGCTGTGATCATTTCTGGTGGGCAGATTGTGGCCATTGAAGAAACTTCCCAGCTGTAACCTCTGCTTGCCTTCGTCATGTCCTATGCTTCAAGACAAGGTGGCTCATAGTTTGGCCATGAGCGGCTGCTCCAGCCTTGAGCAAAAGAAACATGAGAAGATGTGGCTGGAGATGCAACTCAAACCTTGCTCCTAAGACAAGCAAAGTGATAGAAGCTCCATGACATCCCGAAGAGCCAGCAGTCCTAGGGGATGGTGGGAACAGTGCCGAAAGGTAGGAAATGGTGACAGGGCAATCCAGTCCACACTTCCCTCTGCTTGCACCCCAGCAGTTGTTGGAAGGGCTTCCCAAAAGGTCTGAGAGCCAGGGAAGTGAGAGCCGATGCTGGAAGAATTGACGGCAAAGACACAGAAACAAAAGATGAGTCTCTCTCTCTCTCTCTTTCTCTCTCTCTGTCTCTCTCTCTAAAGATAAGTATTTCTCATCCATCCCTACCTCTTGTGTCTTGACTGTGGTGTTGTACAGTCTGGAGCCTTTAGAGTTCCAGTCCCATCACCACCAGGGAACCCAATGAGAAAGAGACTTTGATCTTGGACTTTATCTAGAGACTGCTGTTATTATTATTATTTTTTTGTCATCTTATATCAGTTCAGAGTGACTCATAATCAAGAAGGAGCAACACTATGTCCTTCAAATGGGACTCACCTTTATTTGATTTTAAAATATGCAAGAATATGCTGAGTAGAATATTAGCATCACTGTGATATGTCTCTTTTTTCATGTGGAATAAGAAGATTCATTAAATGAAATAATCCACATTTGCCTCAGCATCCATGCCTAAAAACTCTTTAAGAACAAAGTAGCTTCCAAAGCAAAATTTTAAGTATTTGTCTAAATTTTTGCACTGCAGTATTATAAATTATCAGCAGAAAATTGAAGCCATTTTTCCCAATCCTATTTTTGCATTTCAGATGCATTCTCTTCCTCCCTTAAGTCAAACATAGCAGCTGCTTTTCTTTGGTAAAGGTCAGCATTCTTCAAAGGGATTTATGCAGCTTTGCTAGACTAGCTTGTCGGTTTATCCTTCTATGACCCAGAGTGAGGTTTATTCATTTGACTTCTAAGAGGCCCTGAACTAAAAGGATCCTTTTACAGGTTTGTGCAGCAACTCAATTTACATCCTAATAAACTCAGAGAATAAATGTCATGCCGTGTTGTAACCAAGCAGAGAGGCACTGTAAGAGCTTATGCTGCTTGGGGATTTGTACGCTGGTGACATAGTGCAGCAGCCGAAGCTTTTTATCAGCCTACATCTCTTTTTTTTCTACTGGTGCAGCAAAGTATGTGTTGATGTATGTGTTCATATATTTATGTTGATATTGGCAAGGAATATTACATACACTCAATGGTTTGGATCCATTTTCCTTTACTATGTTCACATTTAAACCAAAGTGTGTCCAAAAAACATAAAATAGGCCAACATATCTTTGAGGAAAAGCAAACACCTAGATTGATTTGGTTTTTCTCTTAGTGTTTGTATGGAGAGTTGTTGTGGGTTTGGTTTTGTTTTGTTTTTTTTGTTTTTTTAAATGTCATGCTCTACCAGAAAGGCACTTAAGTAGAGCAGGTTGGTACACATCTTTCCCTTCCTGTCCTCTCTCACCTCCCCCAGTTCTTGACAGGTGATTTCTTTTGAGATTAGTGACAGGTTGCCTTCCTTACACAGGCTGTGTTGAACTGTGAACTTTGGAAATGAGAAACCCCTTTCCCTCCCTGCAGAGGTGACTCACACAGCCTGTTTCACTTGGTTCCACGTTGTTGCATCATTACATTTTAAAAAGGGGCAGAGATCAATTTACTGAGACCTGGACTCGAAATCTGGTGTACTTGTTCTAACAGGCCCCCTTAGATCCCAAAACTTTTCTTTGTAGCCAGGATCAATTATGTACCGATTTTATCAAGAAAGTTCCTTGTTGTCAGCAAGTGGCCTTCACGGGTCTCTCTTGGCTTGAGCTTTAGTGAGGTCTACCCCACAAGTCCAGTTACTGCTCAAAGGTCTGGGATGACCCAGGATTTAGAAGCAGTATGTTCTGAAAGATCTGTAGAAGGAAATACTGGCGAGAAGATGTTCACTAAAAATGGAGTCTAAAAAGACAGGGGTAGGAAAAGTCAGTGTTCCCTTTGAAACAGAAACCAGAGCCTGTTGCTTATCTGCTGAGTGCCTTCACGACACTCTGACATACAGGCTACGGCCTCAACTCCTCCTGACATCCAAGCTCTTCGTGGCCATGCCCAGGGCCCAAGCGACCCAGGTCTTGTCTTTGTTTCCAGTGTTCCAGAAACAGCACACTACGTACCCTTCTCTTAATATACCCACCTCTGCCATTTCTCCCTGCTTTTGCACATGTTATCCATGAGCCCAGAAGGGCTCCACTGCCATACTCAGTACCGGCTTACAAAACACTCTTCTGTGACACCTGTCCCCATGGTCCTCAGAGCCTGTCATGCATTCATCTGTTTCACCACTCTGCATGTAGTAGCACAGCTATTGTATGTCTTAGTCCCTAGTAGATTTTGAGCATCAGCAGGGCAGAAACTAGGTCTTTCATAACCCCTCCTCAACACAGAGACTAGTACATAGTATCTTGGCATTAGAATGGGAACATCATTTATCACTGCCATGATATAGGCTCTTGAAATAGCAGATGGTAGAAACAGATGGTAATAATTATGAAATAGTCCCCATGTGCCAGACACCAGGCTATATATACATGCATGGTCTCATTTAATTCATCCTAACCCTATAGGTGAATATGCAGTCTCACAGCTTGTGGTTGAGGAAACTGAAACCCAAATTACACCAAAATGTGACCAAGTTGGGATTGGAACCCACCTTCCTGTGCTGTGATCTTGGCCACAGCTTTATTTTCCTCATCTGGACAACAGTGATTAATACACTTGGTCAGATTCTTTTGAAGATTGAATGCCATGAGTTATATGAAGCACTTAGCACAGTACCCAGTGAGCATCCAACGTGATTAGTTCTCATTAACCATGATGTGTGCTACATCCTTCAGCTACCAAGAGGCATAGAACCCTAAGTCTGGCAAGATTGTGTCACTTCCCTAACCCTGATGTTTGTGGGCCATCCCGGGGTACTCTAGCCTAGAAATGCAGGAAAAACACTCACTTTGTCCCTTTAGCAAAGTCAAGGCTCCTGCGCTCTTCATCCAGGGGCCTCTGGGGAGCTTTGGAAGGTGGAAGCAAAGAGCCCCCACCTTACTGCAAAACTTGGGAGGGTAACTTGGAAATTGTTGAGTAGCTTGTCAGCTAGGCAGGAACCCCCTCAACAAACTTTAGGGTGTTACCAGCACCTCATTAGACTCCAGCACTAATTATTTATTTCCCCAAGGAGAAGAGAAGTGTGGCACTGGTGCTCTGGGATTCAGTCCAGAATCAGCTGGTTCCTTTGCTTGTGATCTCAGGCAAGTCATATCATGTCCACCCAGTGTGAGCATCTGGGTAAGCACCAAGAGATGGCGTGAGACTGTTGCTCTCTGCCTTCCTGATCCTTCAGGAACAGAAGCCTCTTTGACACCACTGGGCAGTGGCCAGTGTTTCAGAACCCAGCCATGACTGCTTCATCTGCAAATTATGCTTTGTTAAGGGATTAACTTTGTGGAGGCAGTCTGTATTAATGTTTTCAGTAGCCAATTCTGATACAAATTTAGGTCCAACGAAAACATGTATTTCTCACTGAGACTAGATGAGTCATTTAAAAGCATACACGAAGTCTTCCGTAAACACAGCTATTGTATGTAATTGGTGGATGGTAATTTAGAAATAAATATTTTATTTATTTTTTTATTGGAGCTTTATGGTTATCCATAGTTGTGTTCATCCCAACAAACTCATACATGCATGAAATTCGATTTCAGTTTAGGACCCCCCCTTTCCCTCCTATGTGCTCTCCCCTCTCCCTTCCTCCTCCTTCTACTCTACTAGACTTACTTTCACTCATCTATTAATTTGAATGTGATTGGTTCTTTATGTAATCTTATCCTTCCCTTCCCCTTTCCTTTATAGAAACAAATATTTTAAAGTGGATCCTTGGAGATGCGGTAGATTCTGAGGACAGCTCTTTCTCCAGTGCCGTGCTGTTTCTTAGGGGCAGACATACAACAGAACTCACTTTGAAGAGTACTGTCTTAAAAATATGATTGAATAAATTTTTATAAACAGTTGGGCGAAGAGGTCAATTCCCCATTTCCTTATCCCTCTGCCTCACTCCCAGATGCCCAGGGTGAATGAAATAGAATTGTTGCCAGTTTAGTTGGTTACATCTCAGTGGCTTTTGTTTTTGAAGCCCGTTTGAGAAGGCAGAGGACCCTGCTTTATCCTTGCCCTTACCCTCTCCTTTACCAGAAAAAGTCAATTCCCAGCAGCATTCAGTCACATCTCTCTGGGGCCCTCTCACCCTCATTGGTTGTCATTTTTCAGCAAAACCACATTGTACACAAGTGTTACTGGTCTGGAGGCTGCAGCATGTATTGATCATTCATCTCTGTGATGCTTACCAGACTCTACTCTTTGGCCTTAGTAACAAGCCAGGAGGATGCATGTGTGGGCCTTGAGTACATGCCCAGGTGCATGTAATTGCCCAACCGTATGTGTTTCACCAGCGATAAAAATCCAACAGGGAAATGAATGCTAAAATTAGTTCAGTTGTCTTTTGACAAAATCTCCCCAGTCAAAAACTTTTTGTTTATGTAGCTGGTTGGGCAGTCTTTGCTAAAATCAAAATTAAACTGCCTCATTTAATGATGTACTCTCCTTGAAAGCACATTTAATCTAAAAAGTCTAGCCCTTGTCAAGTTGCTGCGTTTTGGGGTTAGGTGTTTTTTGTCTCTTCATGCTGGTTATGGGGTGGATGCGTGTAGCCCACTGCTGTGCCCTGAGTCACTACATCTGTTAGACAGGTAGATGCACAGACAGCTGGACAGATGGAGGGATAGGGATATAGTGGCAGATGAAAGGGCTGATTTGCCTTCCTATGTTTTAGATACCAAGTTTACTAACATTTAAAAGGAGGAAGAACCTGAAATCACTGTCCTTGCAGAAAGTTTTAGCTAGATTCTGATCTGTGGCTGTGTCTTTGTGCTTCATTCATTCATTCATTCAACAAAAATGAGATTTAGTAAGCACTTAGAATGAGTGAGGCACACAGTATATAGATTTGAACAAAATAAGAATAATTGCTGCCTTCAGGGAGCTTACTATCCCTGTGAACGAAGCATTAAAAAGCAATTATACAAATAATTATTTAACTGTAGTTATTTTTTGCCTTTATTGAGGTTTAATTCATATACCATAAAATTCACCACTTTAAAAAATCTTTATTAGTGCTTACTAATTATACAATATGTTAAGTTTCATTTTGGAATATTTCTACATACATAAAAACATAATTTTTCTGGGCATTGGTATTGCATGCTTGTAATCCCAGCAGCTCGGGAGGCTGAGGCAGGAGGATTGCAAGTTTACAGTCAGCCTCAGCAGTTTAGCGAGGCCCTAAGCAACTTAGCAAGACCCTATCTTAAAATAAAAATTAAAAAGGGCTGGGGATGTGGCTCAGTGGTTAAGTGTCCCTGGGTTCAGTCCCTGGTACCAAAAAAAAAGCATAATTTCACTCTCCAGTACCTCTCCTTCCCTACTGTCTCTCCTTGGCTCCCTTCCTTTACCCTACTGGTCTCCCTTCTAAAAAGTCACCACTTCTAAATGTACAAAGCAGTCATTTTTAGTATAGTCAGAGTGGTCTTATGTTTTTAAGTTGATAGGTATAGCTGAGTGAAAAACAGTCTATTCTGCTGTTTTGTCCACACAACCACAAGCTTTGTTGATTGACACTTGCTTGATTTACATAAGCATAGTTTTCATTATGCTGGTGTTGCATCATCTGATTGCTAACGTCCTTAAGGGAGGAGGAGAGGGCCATCAGGATGCCCAATTTGAAGATGACCTCTGGGAAGAAGCCCTAATGGAAGTTCCCTGGCCAATACTAGGAGCTGCTTGTCACAGCAGCAGACTCCAGGGAAGGCTTTATTCTCAGCCCTTCACTTGGCCTAGCTAGTTCTCCACAGCATCTCACAGTTCTGTTCTTCCAAGAACATATCCCAAGAGGGATCCCCAGTCAGAAGTGAGAGACATTCAGGGATCAGGAACCCTCAAGATCTACCCCCATATAAGCTAAGCTGAAATGCCAAAGGCAGGAAAACTTCTATGATTTAGTTCATTTGACTCTGTGTAAAGAAATAATGACTCATGGGGCTTTTGCTACATATTATTGGACTTGAACTACAAAATGATTGTGTTTTCAGAGAACTTGCAAGGTAATCTAATGGGCCTATATAGGGACGGAGAGATCTGAATTTGGTTTCTGGCTTTGCCCAAATTTTGCTTTGCCTTCCTGTCCTGCTCTAACATAACCAGTCTCCTTTTGGAGGCTCTGGGGAAGAGCCAGGTAGATGTGAGGTACGGCTGCTTTGAACCTGAGCCAGTGGCTGTGCTCTCAGGGAGTCATTGGGTTCATTGACAGTCAACCACCTGTTCAGAAAGTTCCAGGGGTCTTCCCTCCCTGACAATACTGATTTCATCAGAAGACAGCTTTGGAGCATCACCAAGAGATTTGGTAAATTAGCACAAGTGTTGTTCACATAGTTTTGTGACAACCCTTAAAACATCAGTATCAAAGACCATGACAACCGCAATAATGCCTGCCACTTACATGGACTTATACAGATTGCCCAGAGCACTTTGTATTCCTTACCTCAGTTATTCTCACACACCCCTTGTAAGATTCCCATATGTAACAAGCTATGATATTCCTAAGATCTGGAGAAGCGACCTGCCCATGATGATAAGGGTGGCTCTGCTAGCCCCCCCTTCTTCCCTGCCTGCTTTCTCCACTGCACTGCTCTGGAAGAGTTCTGCATAAGATTTGCTAATGGCTTGTCAGTTCCATTTACATTGCTTAGGTAAAACACCTGCTTCTGTAATTGCTGACATTAAAAAGTATGTCCTCAATACATCTGACAGTTAATTTTATTCACTAGATCCCTTCTGCTTCATAGATTCCTGTGAGTTTAGGTTAATTAAGCTGAGTGTTCTTTTCCTCCAAGCTGGTGATCCTCTGGGTTGAATCTGCAGCTGAGTTATCCTTGGGATATGATTGGTGACAGATCTTTAGGGAATCCTCGGTTCTTCCCCGTTGGAGCACAGGGTAGCCACACAGGGCTTCTGGATATGAATGACAAGTCTGTGCGGATGCTTTTAACCACACATCCTCTTCTTCTTTTAAAGGTATATGACCGATGGTGGACTTGGCCTTTACACCCGTCGCCTGAACCGGCTCCCTGATGGGATGGCTGTGGTGCGTGAGACCCTGCAACGAAATACCTCCCTGGGCCTTGGAGATGCTGACAGGTAAGCTCATCCAGCTTGGGGTTGGCCAGATGCAGAGAGGACTCCAGAGTGGCCTGAGAAATGACAGTCATGATGTTGGGAAAGGAGGAGGATTGGGGCCCCTTTATCCCAAGGAGAGAAAAGGAACCAGTACAGCAGGTGGAAAGGGCTGCTGAGTTTGTGAGTCCTGTTTCTTTGTAGAGTGGTGCTTCTGGCGGTGAGAGCACAGGAAGCTCAGGTGTGGGTAGATTTGTTGTTGTTTTGTCTGTTACTACAGCATCTGTGTCAGTTCAGCAGGCCCTAGGGGACCTGCCTCACTTCCTCTCTCACTAGTCAGCTTTCTAGGTATCACACCTTGCAATACACAGCAGGTCTACGTGCAGAAGGGAGCCTTGGCCTTGGCCAAGCAGGCTTTACCGTGGTCTCCATTGCCTGGTAGTAGGAGGTGAGGCTTAAGAATGTGAGTATACACCCTACAAGCTCAGTAATTGACTTTATACGGGTTGATTAGGCTTCATTGCCACTAATATCAAAAGAAAACAAAAACTTCAGACCACACTATCGTAAAGAAAGAGGATGATTTGTTCTCAAAGGTTCTCCTCTTTACTCTGACAAACTGCTTCTACGACCTCGAGCAGCCTGATAAGGGAAGGTGTTGAATTGTATGATTTCCAAGATCCCTTCCAGTTCCATTGTGCTATATTTCTGGATTTCATTACAGATTTCAAATGCTGTTTAGTGATCTGACTGCTGAAGTATTTTTCTAGCATACTTGACCTCTTTCTGCGTCTGGGTTGATGAAACATAACATGGAATTTAGATACGAGGTGTTTGAAATGACCGTGCACTTTCAGTGCTCACCTTCATGTGTCAGAAAGCCAAAAAGTAGCACACGTCAAGTCCCAGCTGCTCTTCTAGCAGGACTTGCTTTTGGCAAAGAGCTGGGTGACTCCTGTGATCCTCTGGCTTCAGAGAAATAGGGCAGCACACTCAAGAGACAGACATTAAAATCACACCCAGAAATGGAATTTGCTGCAGAGGAATCTTCACATTCTCTAGGGGAAGGCCAGAAAGCTCAGGCTGGGGCATTGAATTAGCAATCAGGAACTTGGGCTCTGGCCCAGTCTCTGTCACTGACTTGAAATGTTCTCCATAGAGTCCCCCAGTAATCAGGGTGCTCATTTATATTTTTATCAGAATAACATAAGCCTCTCCACCAGATTTCTGGCTCAAGTCATTTTTTTCCCCTGTAATTAATAAAAGTATTGGTTTAAAAATTACATAGAAATGTGAACCATTTCAGAATTGCTCTGTGTCTTAAACTCTCTGTAACTAAAATCTTTATATTAAATATTATCGGGGAAAAAAACATCAGATGCTACAGTACTCTCACTGGAGAGTTCACAACTTGCCAAATTATTTCATTTATTTGTGTTCTCCTGTGATCATGTAGTTTGTTAGTAAATCTATTAGCATAACTGCAGGCCTTACAAGATACATTTCCCTTGTATCAAGATAAGAATGTGGGTTTGGCAGTTTAATTTAATGCTTCATTGCAGGGTTAATGGAATTATTATGGATCACAGCCGAGCTTTTTTCTGCTTCTAGCGATGGAGAATTTGGGGGTGGGGTTGGAAAGATGGATAGCATTTGTTGTGTTGTCTTAGTTTAGCCTGTGTGATTGAACCAAGTGAACAACACTGTATTCTGGTCTTTCCCAGATGAATGCTGAGGTGTGATCACATAAAACTGAGTGGATAACCTACTACATATTAAATAAAGAATTCAAATGACTTAAAAAAAATAGGACTTAAGTCTAGTGTGGTGACACACACCTTTAATCCCAGCTTCTCAAGAGGCTGAGACAGGAGGGTTGCAAATTCAAGGCCAGCCTGGGCAACTTAGGGAGACCCTGTCTCAAAATAAAAAGTAAGAAGGCCTGTACTTCTTTAGAGAACATATTTCCATTTACCAGGACAAGAACAGTATCACCCAAATCACAACATTTGGGGAAGTATCTCAACGGTACAGCACCCCTGGGTTCAATCCTCAGTACTGCCAAAGGAAAACAAGGATTTAATAAAGATTCTACATTTTTTAGTATGTCATATCAATTCTGGCTTGCATGCAGGGATATATTTTACATTGTTCTAGAATGTGCTAAATTTTTAATCACCAGTTACTGTGAATAGACCATAGCTTCATCTGTGGCTAAGCTGAAATAGTAGTGGATTTGCCTATACAAAGTTCTTCATGTAAATCTTTATGTCTGTATTCCAGAGAAGTGTTGCACAAGGTTGGGAGGTTCAGTAATGTAAAAAATCATATTAGATGGTAGATGGGGAAATATTCCTAATATTTATATTTTAATTTTAATATTTTGAAAACTATCATATCACATCCATGATTTCACAAATATTGCTTAAGGTAAGAATAATGTACTGGGTTGGGGCTGTAGCTCAGTGGTAGAGCACTTATCTAGCATGTGTGAGGCTCTGGGTTCGATTCTCAGCACTGCATATAAATAAATAAAATAAAAAGTTCATTGAAAACTAAAAATACAGATATTAAAAAAAGAATAATGTAGGCACGAGACGACTCACTATGAAATATCAAGGAAGAATATCACAGATGGTGAATGTGCAAATGTTGCCAACTTGGTAATACTGTGCTTGTCCCTGTAATTGGAAATATGTTCTCCAAGAATTTAAATTAGACAAGTGACCAGAATTGTTCCTTCTTAACCTCTAGGAAGTCATATATAGAAAGGAGCTCCAGTCTTTATGAATTTACACATACACAGTAGACCTCATGAGTTCTCTAAAGTAAATAGGAACAGTTCTGACGGATTAGACCTGACCAAATTGCAGCATAGAGAAGACAGGCATGAGAAAGACAGAAGACCACTGACCTCAGCAGTGGCTCAGAGGACAGTGGCTATTCCATAAGACTTTAAAGGAGGATGTCCTCCCGGAAAGACCTTAGCTATTTGCAAGAGAATGTGGCTGCTGTGTCTTTAGGGTTATTAAAAGCAGCTGATAAGAATGTGTACCTTTGGAGTCTGGGAGATAGAGACCATGTCAGTTTGTGTCTTGCATGTCACCAGCTGGCTTTTGAGAAATTATAAATGAAGATAGTAAACTTGAAGTGCCAATTCTCCCCTTGATCTCCTCTCACTCTCCAGTTCTTTCCCGATAGTGATCAGGGGCTACTTCCAGCCAACTAGAGCCAGTGGGCTGAGAAGGGAGGATCAGAAGGGACGAATGGAGGTGGCTTATTGCACGTCACAGGCCCCAGATAGCAGACAAATGAAAGGCACTTTCAGAGGAAGAAGAAATAGGGCAAGCAGAGAGACTGGACTAAGGGAGAGAGGGATGGTTTTTTGAACTTCCACTGGTTCCTGCACACCCTGCTGTCCCCTCAGAGTCTGTAAGAAGCTCTGGAACTCCAGGGGTTGGGGTGCTTTGATAGGTGAAAGCTCAGCTCTAGGTAGTGTTGTGTGTCCCTTTCTTGGTTCCTCCAGAGCATCACTGTGCTTCACACACCTGTACATTAGTGAGTGATGGGCAGAAGCAGCTAGATGTCCCTCCTGAGTGGTAACACACATGTCATCAGGAGCACCAGGAGAGCATAAGTCAGACTCCGTGTGCACCTTAGATCAGGAGGACTAGAACTAGTTGGTCACATTCTTGCAAGTATCAGAACACTGATGTTCACTCCAATGACTTTAATTATTTTGGGCACCGAAGACGTATTATTTCAAAACTTCCAAAAGCAAAATCAAATGTACATGGTGAAATGTTGGCCTGAGACTAACAAATGAAAACCGCCCTCCAACATAGTGCCAGCAAACTGAGCAAAAGAGAGACTATTTTTTCCCCCTTCATATTTCAGGGGTTTTCCTGACCCTCTGATTATGAATGTTTGAGGCACTGAGATTGCTCTTCCCAATATGGATCCAGAGTCACTGCAGTCTCCTCAGCCTGCCTTTGGGGCCCGGGCCTTGGCAGTCAGAGCTGTTCCAGTTTCAGCTTGAATCGGGAAGTACACTCTCGGGCAAGTCCCACAGTGTGAGGATGTAACTATGCGACTTGGTATTTGAGCAGTCTGCCAGACTGAGCCCTCTCTCCCCACCCAGAGTGTCACAAGAACTCCAAGAGCCCAGACACTGCTTGCCTTTATAATTCATGTAGAACAAAGTGGCCCTTCTGACACCAACCTGTGCCTTCACAGACTCCGTCCAACCCAGAGGGAAGCATTTAGTCCAGGCCAGAGGACCCCAGTCAGCAGATAGAAGTAGTGAGGACACTGGTTTGAGGGATAGGTCCCCAAGCCAGTTATTTCTTAGGCATAGTCCCTTCTAAGATCCATAGAAGAAAATGAACAAAAGTAGGAAGAGATTCTCCCTTCACCCTCCATCTCAAGCCTGGGGTGAACATAATAATCACCCCAAAAATGTCTATATCTCCAAATCTCCAGAACTTATGGATAGGTTGTTACAGGGCAGCAGGGAGCAAAGGTTGCTTATTGACTGACAGTTAGATAGGGAGCTTGCTCTGGATCACATGGGCTCTGTGTGGTTACAAGGTCCTTGAAAGTGGAAAAGGTAGGCAGAAGAGGAGGCTAGAGAAATGCTATGTGGCAAGGAGGTGGCCTGCCATTGCCAGCCTTAGAGGTGAGGAGGAAGACCACTACCAAAGGATGCAGGTGCCTGTGGAAGGGGGAAAGGCAGAGAGCAGATGTTCCTCTAGGGCCTCCAGAAATGAACACAGCTTGTGGACCCCATGACTCTAGAACCATGAAATTATAGATTTGTATTGTAGTGTTTATAGCCACTCAGTTTATAGTAATTTGCTGCAACAGTGATAAAAAAATCAATGCATAATTGTATCAGAAACTAGTAAAAACAGCAATAGTTGCCATTTTCCTAATAGATTGCTGGGTGCTAAGAATTGTGCCAAGCACCTTGCAAATGTTAGGTCATTTATCCCGACCCTTTGAGAGGATGTGTTATCCTAGCTTTTTAGACTTGAAGCAGCCAAGCTCAGAGAGGCTCAGTAAACTTGTCCAAGGTTACACAGCTAATGAGGCTCCAAGCTGGGTTTGCAAACCTGGGCCTGTTAGGCATCTTCACTACCCCGATGCCCACCCGATGCTCTACCTGGTAACATCTGCTAGGGAGCTCTCCTTGTAGATGTTATTTCATTCCCTAAGTAACTCCCAGCCCTCATCTCAGCACCATCTTTTTAAATGAGACCCTACTCACTAAAACCTCTAATATCCTTGAGGGACAGGGCAAAAGAAATTTGCATTACGAGAGAAGGAATATTTCCTGACTCATCTCTCCCCTTCCCAAACTTTTTGCACATAGACACTGCAGGTAGGTTTGCCCTCACCCCTTTCCCATCAGATCCCCTTTTCAGATCTCAAGGAAAAGGTCCTTTTGTGTGTAAGTCTGGGCTAGCTCACTCCTTGCAAGTTTGGAGTAGGGATCCCTGTTGGCAAATTCTGATCAGTTGCAGTGTTGTGTTATTAGCTGGAGGAGTCCACAATTTCAAGATTCCAGGCAAGGGCTGAGGCTTCCCTTTAGTGACCTAGGAAACCCAGGGCCACCAGAATCTGTGGAGACTCTGCAGTCATCCCCATATTTCTTATCGGGCATGATGATATATGGGGGATCCTGAGGCAGGAGGATCACAAGTACCAGGCCAGCCTGGGGAACTTGGTGAAACTGTTTCAAAATTTTTTAAAAAATTTCTGGGCATGGTGGTGCATGCCTGTAATTCCATTCTCCAGAGGTTGAGGCAGGAAGATCACAAGTTTGAGATCAACCTCAGCAATTTAGTGAGACCCTAAGCAACTTAGTTGAGACCTGTGTCCAAAAGAAAAGAGGGAAGAAAAACAAAACAAAAAAAAACCCCTGAGAATGTAGCTCAGTGGTAAAGTGCACCTGGATTCAATCCCCAGTACTACAGAGAGAGAAAAGTAATGAAAATTAACTGAAATTAAAAGCTTAGTTTCTTAGTCATACTAGCCACATTTCAAGTGCTCAGAAGCCCCCTGGCTAATGGCTTACCCTGCTAGATGGCACAGACAGCACATTTCCATCATTACAGAAAGTTCTTCTGCACAGCACAGGTAACATTGTCTCAGTTATATTGCAGAAGGCAGCTGAGGAGAGATGTGGGTTTGCTGTAAGGACACCATGGTTCCAGTTCTCCCTTATGCAAGTCACTTAACTCCTTGAGATTTGAGTTTTTGTCTCTCAAACAAGGATGGAATTCATGCCTGCCTCCCAGTGAAAGTGGTTGTGAAGCATCAAAGAAAAAAGCTCACCATTCTCCCTGTGAGCCACTCAGGGCAGTCTGGGCTCTACCTCTCTGCAGTTCATTTTTCTTTATTTAATTAACTCATCACTAAGTTGTCTTCTTTCTGTAACAGTTTATAATAACTACATATGATAAAAAGAGCAGTTGTAAATTGAAGAAATATAGCATTAGAACCAGGGGAAATTGTAACTTAGAATATAACATGTAGAAGAGGAAGAAAT
This sequence comes from Geosciurus inauris, assembly GCA_004024805.1. NCBI lineage: Eukaryota > Metazoa > Chordata > Mammalia > Rodentia > Sciuridae > Geosciurus > Geosciurus inauris. The sequence goes on from PVHX01000947.1 coordinate 110,674, forward strand.
AGAGCATACAAACACACTAACCATAAGGTTCTACATGGTTGCATTTTTGAGGGGGAATTCAGCATTGAGCTCCCTAGTAGCCTAAGTGAAAATGAACTATGTGAGCTTTTATGCCCCCATCCCTTTCAGATTTGTAACATACTATTTTGTCTTCATGTTCTCTTGCGTGGGCCGATCACTTGATCTTGATAAATCACTCATTCTCCATCTTGCTCTCACCCTCTCCTTTTGAGTGCCTTGTTACTCCCTGTGATACCTGTTAGTACCCAAGAGCATTTTCTTAGTCCTACATTCAAGGGTTCTACCTATTCTCATGGGACGGTGATGTTTATTCTGTTTCCTTTGCATCTCTATTCCCCTTCCCTCTCCTGCTTGTGGACAAGAGAAACAAAGCAGGAGAGAGTGAAAGTCGTTTTCATTTTAAAGCTCATAAAAGGCGGCTTAGAGGCAAACCTCTACTTCCGTGGTAGCAGGGTAGTAATTACCGCATTGGGCTTTCCCAAGGGCCCCTTTCCTGCAGGTACCACTGTCTTCCTTTTTTAAGTGAGAGCTGCTTCTTATAGGATCTTTGGGCAGGGGCCACCTGGGCTGAACAGAGGGCGGTGCTGACAGGAAGCAAACCATCTGCCCTTCAAACCACAAAGGAATCCTCCAGAGGGTCACCGAGAGAAGAGACAGAATAGCCTGCAGAGTCTCATTTCTTGTGTTCTCACAAAAGAAAGAATGGAAGAAAAGAGCAGCATTGGCGGGTCCAGGAGACTCCCCCACACTAGTGTTGCCCACATTCATAACCTCTTCCCGGGACTCTGTCACGTCACATGGGACAGCATAGCCAGGCAAAAAGCAGAATCAAAGCCTCAAAGTCCATTTTCTATAAATTGTGTGTTTTCAACAATTATTTAAAGGTAATTTGTACTTAAAGTGTGGATGAAAAGATGTCTAGCGATATGAAAGCCAGAATGAGAAGCTAAACAGAGAGTGTTTCTCTGTGCTTATTCCTTCAGCAACCCACCGCATAGGCCCCAAGCCCCAGCAGAAATGTGTCCTATAACAAGAAATAATGTCATGTATTTTAATCTAGGTATCTGGGAAAGCTGTTGCATCAGTTATGCTGTGTAACAAGTCATTCCAAAAACCTGCCCTGACTGTCTGGCTACTACAGGTTGGGAGAGGCTGCATCATACATCATTTCTTGCTCTGGGACCCAGGATGCCAGAGGAACTCCCATTTAGAGTACTGGTCACCCTCATCACTATGAGAGCATAATGAACCACACACTGTCTCTTAAATGTTCTGCACAGGAGTGACCATGGAATGGACACTCACTTGTCATTAGGCAGAGGAAGTCATATGGCTATACTTAAATTCAAAGGTGAAGGGACATGCAATTCTACCATGTGCCTGCAAGGAGAACAGAAAACACACACTAAACTGTACCAATGACTTCACAGTTTTATCACATCGAAGTGGCAGCCTGAGCTTAATGTCCCGATTAATGCTTAATGTCCCATACCCTATTTTTTAATCAACTCTGTATCAGGCAATGACTCATATATTTACTGTATTTCTATCAGATGCCAGGCACTATGCCACCCCATCTGACCCTATGGCCTCTAGTAGGGTTTCTGGATGGGACAGAGTTAGCAGGTATAATTGCCTTTTTGGTAGGTAAGGAATGTGGCAGTTGAATTGTTAAGGAATTTTATCCAGTGCCATGGGTCAGATGCATGTCAACCAAGTATTTGGAGTATGCTCTGATATGTGACAGCTTGCTAAAAATGCTGATGATTGTTTCTTATTTCTTGAGCACCTTCTATGCTCCAAAGATGAGTAGGGCAGAGTCCCTGTACCAGGAGAGAAACTGCAGTCAGACATTGTGACCCTGTGTGCCAAGAGCTAAAGACACATTTACTACATGCTAACTGTGAATCTAAGCTGGGAACTTCTTGCTATCCTAATGAAATGTAAGAGGTTTGCTTTTTTTTTTTGGGGGGGGGGTCAGTGATGATTTAAAAGATCCTTTAGAAACACTATACAAGTGTCAACAGGCCTGTTCATTTCATCTTATGTTTTCTTTAATATCCTTTTTAGGGGCTGGGGTTGTAGCTCAGTGGTAGAGAGCTTGCCTAGCATGTAGGAGGCACTGGGTTCAGTTCTTAGCACCACATATAAATAAATAAATAAACACCCATCAACAACTAAAAAATATATATCAAAAAAATACTTTGTCACTTTTTTTAAAATATTTTTTTAGCTGTAGATGGACACCATACCTCTATGTTTTGTATTTTTTTTTATTTTTATGTGGTGCTGAGGATTGAACCCAGTGCTTCACATGTGCTAGGCAAGTGCTCTACCACTGAACCACAACCCCAGCCTCCCTTGGTCACTTTTAAAGAGCAGCCTTGCTGTGATTTCCATTACTGAAATGTAAGATCTGATTGGAATAAGCCCAGTGTCTAGGAGAGCCATTACACTGGCCTATGCCAAGTGTCCCTCATTTCAGTGTGATCTTTATGTTGGTCCACTGTGGCAGCCCAGTGGCAGTGAGTGAATTTCTATCCACGGTTACCTTGCATATCCATCTTTCTCCCCGGCTGCCTCTCCTCAGCCAGTTCACCCCACACAGAGGCCTGGGTGAGTTTGCTCATCAGTTGTATCCTCTCACTTTGCCCGTGAAGTAACTGAATCTGTTAGTGGCCCAACAACTATTTCCTCCAGGCTCCCAAGGGCAAGGTCACCTCCATGTGGGTGGAGAACGTGAACTCTGAGGATCTCCGATGAAAGCACAGGTGGTCCATTGCATGATGATCAGAACGCATCCACACAGTAAGGGAGGGAGTGCGCTGGGAACCCAGAGACCTAGTCCTAGACCTGACTGCCACCTTGGCAAGGTGCTTTCCCTGTCTGCCTCCTATTTCTTACCCTGAACCATAGGACAGCTGATCTTTAAGGCCTCTGAGTTCCTGTGAGTCAGGGTTCTTGTTTATCACCGGAAGGTAGAGTGACAGAGCCATTCACCAGCTCATCCTCACAGGCAGGTCCTCCGCAAGCTCTTCCACTCTGAGAGTCACCATGTGAAATGAGTTGTCATGTGATGCTGTTTCACTTAGGAGCAGGTGGCTTGCCCCAGGCCTCCGGCGTGTCCAGGCTTGAGCGCTGCTGCAGATGCCTGGCCAAGGAAGGGCCTTCTTGTGCACGCAGCAGACCTCTCAGGGAAGGAGGCCTCAAGGTATCCTTCCTCACTGTGCTCCAAACCATGGCAGGAGGAGTTTGAGAGAGGCAGGTGGCTACTCTTGCTGATGGTGGGTACAGAAGAATGCTGAGGACTGAAGGACTGAGATGAGATCTTCTGAGGATAGCATGGGAAGGCCAGGGCTTAGGTGATAGTGCTGGTCCTTAGGCCTTCTGGCACTTTGGAGAAAATATTCTGAATCATAATGGAGTTTGTTTGAATTGGAGTGTCACCAAAATTATATTAAGAGATGAAGTTCATAGAATTGTCTTATTTTCTCATTAAGATAACAAAACTCGAGCCGGGCGCGGTGGCTCAAGCCTGTAATCCCAGCACTTAGGGAAGCTGAGACAGGAGAATCGTGAGTTCCAAGCCAGCCTCAGCAATGGTGAGGCGCTAAGCAACTCAGTGAGACCCTGTCTCTACATAAAAACACAAAATAGGGCTGAGGATGTGGCTCAGTGGTCGAGTATCCCTGAGTTCAATCCCCAGTACCAAAAAAACCCCAAACCAAAACAAAACAAAACTCGAAGTAACCAATAAACAATGAATTATACTCTTTTGGGTGGGTGTTTTGACTTAGGATTTCATTAGACTTAACTATATTGTTCCCTAAATTAGCACTCATAGTGGGTACTAACTATCCAGAGCTAGGTGGGTAGTCAGCCCTGGGCATGGGCAGAATTGAGGAGTGTGGAGAGATTTCCCTACATTGGTTATTCATGTAGTTACACCAGCATCCTTGAGGACAAAACAGCACTTGGGGTGGGTTTGAAGGTCATACAAGGAAACAATGAGTTTTACATTTAAGGAAACAAGATTCCTACCCCAGAGCAACAGTGCTGTAAGGGGCAAAATTAGGATTTGAACTCAGATCTCTCTAGCCATGAAACCATGGCTTTCAGTTTTTGCACTGGCCTCCCCCTTCATTCAAAGGCTCTGTTGTCACCCCCTGCCCCTCCCAAAAGAAGCTCGCTCAGACGGACATGAGTAGTTGTTGAGCATCTCCCTGGTGCCTGGAGCCAGCTAAGTTACTTGCAGAGGTCACTGCCTCTAGCCTGCTGGCCGTTAAGACTTCTTCCTTGGTACCATTTTCCCCATCTGGGAGACTCTGTAAAAAGCAAGCCCAAGTCAGGACAGGCTGTGCTGTGGTTGAGGGAATCCTCCCTCACCTGAGAGGATCCTAGGGATGGGTGAAGCTGTGAGCTTGATACTGTTCTCTTGAGAATGCACAAGCCTGGAACAGTGGCTCACTCATAATCCTTGCTACTCAGGCGGCTAAAGCAATAGGATCAGACGCTCAAGGCCAGCCTGGGCAACTCAGTAAGATCTTGTCCCCCCAAAATACAAAAGGCTGGGGATGTAGCTCAGTAGTAGAGCATCTCTGGGTTCAACCCCCCAGTACCACAAAAAAAGAAAAGAAAGATTTAGTTTTATTATCAGTAAAGTTTTCAGAGTTGTCTGTGTCCTATTTATCATATCAGTTGACAGAGTGTCCCTTCAGTTGTCCCCTCCCAGAGGCTGTCTCTGTGGGCTCCAGCGGCAGCCCACGTTTCCCTGTGTCCTCTGCGCACTTTGATTTATCTCCCTCATTAATCCCTGGAGCTCAGCACTATACAATGGCCTGAAATGAGATCTGAAGACTCTGACATTTTGAAGGATGTTGCAAGATTGTATGGAGGAGATTAAATGGAGACTGAGGGAAATGAGGTGGCTGCATGGGTGGGTGGCTCCAACCCCCAGCTCCAGGGTGTCTATTGTCACCTCTCCTTTAAGCTTACCCTGAGATTTTAGGAGAGGGACTTACAGCCCTCCAGTTTCCTCAGTGGCAAAATGAGGTTGAAAAAAGAATTCTCCCTGGCTGCTGATTCAAGCTGCCTGTCTGGACGTGGTTTGTGGGCAGCCCATCAGTGTGTATAGTTGAAGCCCTGGGGAAGAAGTGCAGCAGAGCCTCCGGGCATTGTGGTTTGGGTGGGAGTCTGCTGTGTCGCTTTTTGTGGGGTGCAGAGGTGGACTGTGGAAAGTGGATGCAGGAGCCCCTTTTGGGTGTCCTACGGTTGGCCAGGAGATGGCTGAGTACTGCTGGGGGAAGAAGGTGTATCCCCAGGTACCTGCTGACTAGTGGAGAGTTCTGTGGAGAGAAAAGTCCATTTTCCCACTGTTAATATGGTAGCAACTCATGAGAGAGAGCTCTAGGGACCACAGGGACAGGTTCTTTGGGAGACTGCTTAATCTCCCCCATAGGACCCTTGGTAATTTGGAATCTACAATCCTAGCCTCATTATCAACAACTCATTTATCGAGCACCTACTATATCCCAGGTATTCTCCTCAGTGTTTTGACAACCCAGAGAACCCACCAAGACAGGAATTACCCCCACTTCACAGCTGAGGAATCTGGGATCAGTAAGTCTAAGGGACTTTCTTAGGTTACATAGGCAGTACATGGCAGAGCTTGAATTCTAGCCCAGGTCTGACTCCAAAGCCAGTGTTGCGTCTGAGACATCATGCTGCCCCACTTCCCCACTTCTAATAGGGGACAGTAGGCCATTTTTGATTAGTCTGTGGACTTAGCTGTCTCTCATGATGATCCAGAAGAAGCTCCTGCTTCCTTCCCCTGAGGAACCCTGCTAGGCTCCAGTCCTGACTTCCTAGGAAGCCTCTCTAGCTTCTCTCCTCCCAAACCCCAGGCAGAAGCCTCTCATCCATCTGGGGTCCCCGTAACCTGTACTTTCTGTGATAGCACTTATCATGGCTTTGGGATTTGGGCTCTTAGGTATGGTCTTCCCCTCTAGACCAAGAGGGATGAACTAGAATGGTATCTCGTTCTTCTCTGCTTTCTCAGACTTTTTGCAGAACTTGGCACCCATGGTTGTAGATGTTTATTAACATATTTAATTAATGAATCCAAGCTAATGAGGTAACAAATAAGATTTACTGAATATTTAGTTGGCCTCTTCTTTTTCCATCCAGCCTATTAGCAACTCTTGGCACACTTTCCCAAATGATCTCTAAATCTCTCTGCATTCACATCCCCTGCCTCCCACCCCACCACCACAGCAGTCCAGGCTGCCATTGTCTCTCATCTGAGTTTACACTGTCATCTCCTGGGCTTCCTGGCTCTACTGTAGCCTTCAGATGGCATATTCTCCACCTAGCAACCATTATATCTGTATATCTCTAACATTTACATCAGATCCCCCTGCCTCTGCCTGGAACTTCACTTCCATGGGGTTCCACAGCATGTAGATAAAATCCAGACCCCTACCATATTGTGCATCCTGCCCCTCCCACCTCCCTGGCCTCACTTCGTCCTCCTCCCTTTAGTCTCTCCAGCATACCACACCTTTAGAACCTTTGCACATGCTATTCCCTCCGCCTGGACATCCTTCCCACCCATCTCCTTCTTTCTTTACAGACTAGCTCATTCTCCTCCTTCAGGTCTCAACTCAAACATCATCTTGGGGAAGCTGTCTCTGACCAGTCCCCCAAACAGAGGTCTCAGCCATTAAGTTCTTTTAGAAATTGTTTACTTCACATTGACTCTAGATTATTTCACATCCCTTGTTTTGTGTGAGTTTATATTTATTTGTCACATCTCCCTTTGTAGACATAAGCATAAGTAAAACAGAAATCGGGTCAGCATGGCTAGTGGGCGAATCCTCTTCTCTAGCATAATGACTGGCTCGGAGGGAGTGCTCCTTATTAGACCATGAATGAATGAATGAATGCGTGCATGCATGCCAGGCCCTGTAACATAGGGCTCATGTGCTGAAGGTTTAAAATCAATGTCAGAACAGGGCATTGACCAAAGAGAACAGGGCTGCGACCCATCAAAGTGGGCATCATGCTCCTGTTAACTGCTCTTAATGGCTGACAAAAATCAATCCTGGTGCTGTGGTGAACCATCTAACTCTGTCTTTATCCAGCCCTTAAGCCTGCCCCCAACCTCCACCCCCTCCAAATGGATTTATTGATATCTAGGTGCTTTCCTTGTCAGACACTGAATGGTTTGACCCAGGATGCTACCATTTTGGAGAATCTATTTGAGCTGTGATCTCCTGACAGGTTTAGACTCCAGCTTTGCCACCTCCCAGCTTTTTGATAGGGGTCAGTTAACTTGTCCATCCCAGGCCCCATGTTCCCGTCTGTGCTCATCTCCTTGGGCTGCTGTGGACACAATGTGAGGCAGTGCTAGGTTAGCACAGTGTCTGCACCCAGATTATTGTTATTATTTAGTAATGGATTAGAATGCTGGGTTCACAGGTGAGGGGAGCAAGCCTCAGAAAAGCGTAAGATGCCCTCATTAGGGAGCCAGGATGTAAATGTGGGTCCTTTCAGCCCTGATCCTATACTGTGGCCATGGGATACCCATCTCTCTCTGATTCCTCTTTGGGAAAGTCTCATTTAGCTCTTGTCCCCCTGCTTGTCCCTTCCCCAAGGAAGTCAGGCAGGAAACAAAGCAGAAAAATTTTAATGCCTAGGACCCCAGTGGGGTAGCTGGCAAAAGCTGGAGTAGTCAACACAGGGCAGCCAGGTCCTGGTGGGAAGGCCCGTTCTTTAGAATCAGCAGACTAACTGCATCACCAACGTCAGAGGTGCAAACCTGTTAAAATCTCCAGCAAAGGTCTTGAAACAGAACATGAAAGGGAGTGTGACCCTGCGGATTTGAACTTCTCTCAGAGCCAGGCTGTAATTCCAGCTTGGCTTTGGAAGGAAAGATCAGAACTATAATTTGAGGAGGGCCTCAGAACAGGCACTGATTATGTTTCAAGACACTAGCTGCGGGATGAGGCGGCTCCACGAGGGGGTGTGGGCAGCCGACACAGGGTGTCTGGCTGAGGCAATCAAACGCACTTGCTCCCATTTTAAACAAAGGCAGAGGAAGCCTCCCGAGGGCCATGCTCTTAATGGTCTGGAATAAAGGGGCAGTGAGCAAAGCCAGCAGGCTGGAGGGGCTCCTGTGGGCCCACCCTACCTTGAAGGCCCCCCTGCAGGAAATCTGCAGGAGGCCTAAGGTCAGCTCCCTAACTTCAGGTTGGAGCCCAGATGGAGAGCTTGGGTCCTTCTTCCCCCACCCCACCTTGTCCAGTTGCACTGTGGCTTGTCTGCCTAAGCTGCTACTGTAATTCCTGTCTCTGTCCTCTGCTCTCAGGGCCACTGTCCGCTATGCCAGTCTTCTTTCTCAGTGCAACATCCCCGGCTCAGCCTGTGATACTCAGATGTGGATCCGACCCTGTGTGCTACCAACTGCTTAAAATCATTGTGGTGCCATGCTACAGACAGGACACAATGCCAACTCTGAAATGGCCTTCCTGGCCTTGGCCCTGCCACTTCCAGCCTCATCTCCCACTTCCCTACTGACAGCACTGAGCTCTTCTCAGGCTCTGACGTTCTCTGTGGCCTTCTAAGTCTTCACTTGGCCCGGGTATCCTCTCTGTTGTGCCTTTCTTTGCCAGGCTAACTGCTCCTGTTTCTGCATTCTGATCAGATGCCTGCTCTGTGGTGCTTCAGCCTTCCTTCGAACTCCCAAAGGACTCTGTAGAATCTTTTAACTTCTAACTGAATCTTGGACAATTTTCCCCTATTTTGCTATGGTAGGCTTAAAGATAGGAGTTATCTATCACTGGGTTTTCAGAACCTAATAACCTAGGGTCTGGCACACAGTAGGCACTCAGTTAGCACTGATTGAACTGAATTTTAGTTTTAGCCGACTGAGTTGTGCCTCTACCCGAGGCCTGGGCTTCTCTCTCTCTCAGTATTGGCTAAGCTTTAGTATAGTGAATGGCACAGAGGAGGTCTTCAATAAAGGTCAGGTGCAGGCCTGGAGGAGCTGGTTTAGGGTTGCAGCCACTCATCTGTCCTAGTTTGTCGAGGCTACTGTTACAAAGTGCCATAGATTGTGTGGCTTATAAACACCAGATGTCTATTCTCACAGTCATAGAGACTGAAGGTCCCAGATCAGGTATCAGCATGGGAATTTTGTGAGGGGTCCTTCCTGGTGCTGACTTCTTGTACCTCCACTGCAGAAACAGGGCAAGAGAGACTTTTGAGATATTTTTTAAAGACCACTAATCCTATTTATTTAGTTAGTTTCTGGGGATTGAACCCAGAGGTACTTTACAACTGAAGTATATCCCCAGGCTTTTCTTAAATTTTGTATTTTGAGACAGGTTCTCACTAAATTGCTTAGGGCCTTGCTAAGTTGCTGAAGCTAGCCTCGAACTTGTGATCCTCCTTCCTCAGCCTCCTGAGTCCTTGGGATTTCAGGCAGTGCCACTGAGCCTGGCCACTAATCCCATTTATAAAATCTCTGCCGTTGTGTCCTAATCACTTTCTTGATGAATTGAGGGGAGGCACAAACATTCAACCATCAGACATGGCACACAGTAGAGACTCCCTGACTATGAGGTGCTGTGTTAGTGCTGGCAGTGAGTCCAGAGTGGAACTTTCTTCAAAGACCCCAAAGCGCTCTGCTTGCCTGACAGATCAAGTGGTGAGCGACCAAGGGAAGGACTGGTGCAGACCAATGCTGATGTTTTCAGATTCAGACAAGAACTCTTATAGCATGGGGAAGGATTCCTATAGGAGGTGGGCTTTTAGGTAGACCTTGGGAAACAAGTGGGAGCTATAGGAGGTGGGAAGGAGAAGACACTATCCTGGTTTGGTGGTGGAAGGATGGAGGAAAAGAGTAGAGCATAGGGAGTGTTATTCCCTGGGAGAGGCAATCCTGTCTTTGCTTATTTTCCAGGCTGTAGAGGACCTGCCTTGATGCTTAAAGCCTCACCTCTAGCAACCATATGTCCTACTGTGCCCTTGGAAATTCACCTCCCCCAGCCCCTGGCAGCGGGCTGTGTCACAGGTCAGCCCTGTGTCCTTGGAGGGAAGCCTTGTAAAAACAGACACTGATAGAGGCAAATAGCTGACTTATTCACAGATGCCCTGAGGCTTGCAGTGTTAGAACTGCCACCTCCTAATGATTAAACACTACACAAACACCCAGTGACCAGGGTGCCCTGCCATATACAGGCTGTAAACCAGAGAGGGCAGTGGCTGTCCCAGCAACTAGGAGGAAGCGAAGCTGTCAAATGCTTTCTGTCCTAAGCAACATGCCCCTGGTAGGATCCAAGAAAGCAGACCCAGACCTTTGGTGCAACTTGGAGAGAGGTCAGAGAGGTCAGAGTCAGATTCTGAGGTCATGAAGAGTGGAAAATAACCAGCGTCTCCCTCCCCTCCCGTGCTGTGCACTAGGTGCTCCAGATATGCTGCACATTGATTTATATCACAGCCTGGTGAATTAGATATCATAGATTGGGAATTAGAGCTGGTAATTGATGGGGCTCGATTCAAGCGAGATCTTTCTAGATGATCCATTTTTTCTCTATATCCATCTCCAAGGGAAAGACTATTACCATGACCTTCAAGTTAGATGGTGTTGCTGACTCAGGGAGCCTAGTCATTTTTCTGAGTCACACAGCAAGCAAGCACTAGAGACAAGACTAGAACCCGGGTCCTCTGGCCCTTCTGTACAAACCCTCTCCATGATTCCACATGATTACACTCCTCCCAGGGACTCCGAGGGGTCAAGTGAGTCAAAGTGCCTGGTGTGGGACTAATACGGACTCTCTTATTATGTCTGTACCTATCTATCCCTTGAGAACCAAGAATGAGAATAGAGCCCTGCTTGTGCCAGCCTTAATCTTGTGTTATGAAGATCTGTTGTTCCCATTCTTCAGTAAGAAAAAAATTCATTCATTCACTAGGTTTGGATTTTCCAGTTTCTAGTTTTGCACGTTGTTGACAGTAATATCTAGTCACTACTGGAGGGTGTGGAGCACTCCTGGGAGGTCAGGAATATTTGAGAAGAAAGCATCCAGGAGAATTCCACCCCATCTGCCTCTACCTTTTTTGTTGGAGAACTCCTAAACCCTGAAAAGTGGCTCTAAACATGAGAGATTTTGATAATTCAGAGGCAGAGATGCTACCAGATGCACACCCAGAATTCCCGATTCCCAGCAGCAGTTGTTACTACATTAGCCCTATATTCCCCTCCATATCTTCTCAGAAAGCTTAACCCATTCTGTCCATTCTAGATATTGTATTTGCCCAATATCCTATTTATTTTTTTTAAAATATTTTAGTTCATGGATCTTTATTTTACTCATTTATTACTTAATGTGGTCCTGAGGATCGAACCCAGTGCCTCACGCATGCTAGGCAAGCGCTCTGCCACTGATCTACAGCCTCAGATCTCCCCCAATATCTTATTTATAAAAACAGCTTAAATATGTAGAAGATACTATCTTGTCCCTGTGTCCTATTTATAGGACAATCTGAATTTTTCAGTCTTAATGATGATAAAGGATATATAAGTTCTTGATTATGACTTCAACCAATTTTAATGCATCTGTGTCAATTTCATTGAAGTATTCACAAAATTGAAAACTTGGGTCTTTTTTTTTTTTTGGTACCAGGGATTGAACTCAGGGGTACTCGACCATTGAGCCACATCCCCAGCCCTATTTTGTGGTTTATGAAGAGACAGGGTCTCACTGAGTTGCTTAGCGCCTCGCCATTGCTGAGGCTGGCTTTGAACTCGTGATTCTCCTGTCTCAGCCTCCCTAAGTGCTGGGATTACAGGCTTGCGCCACCACGCCTGGCTGAAAACTTGGGTCTTAATGGTTTCGTTTATTTCTTTTTGTGCTCCCCAGAACAGTTAGAATTAGGATGCTAAACAGCCTGCCAGGCTGGAATGTCCTCAGGAGGAGCCTTGAGTTTCAGAATCGGTGTTTCTACTATGATCCACACCTTCTATGTGCTTTGGTTTTTCCTTCTGTGAAGTGGGCATATAAAGTCCTGGTCTCTCCTCCCCACTGTGGCCATGGTGGCAGCACTGCAGAGTGTCGGGGTCTGGACAGAGCGGGGAGACAAGCTCCCAGAGGAAGTGACCACCTGGTGTTGATGGAGCACAAAGAAATGGGCAATTGGGGTTTTTGGGGGGGTTTTTTGGTACTGGAGATTGAACTCAGGGATACTCGTCCACTGAGCCACATCCCCAGCCCTATTTTGTGTTTTACGTAGAGACAGGGTCTCACTGAGTTGCTTAGCACCTCGCCGTTGCTGAGGCTGGATTTGAACTCATGATTCTCCTGTCTCAGCCTCAGTGCTGGGATTATGGGTGTGCACCCCATATTCCAATCAGGATGCAGTTGATTCTTCCAGGAGAGGCTTCGGCTTGCCATTCTCATACATTCCCTCTCCCCACCAGCACCTCAGTAGAACTTAAGGTGGTGCTGAAAGAAGAGAGCATCCAATCCACTGGGTTGCTCTTCAAAAGACCAGCATTAAGCCCCCTCATGGACCGCACCGGTCATGGCTCTTGTTCCAGACACCACCAGGTGTGCTCTTGAGAGTGGGGTTTCTCATCTGCCATTCTTTCTTTCTCAGGCTTCCTTTGGTGTAAGACCTTGAACTCAAGGCACTTTGACACAGTGGTTAAAAGCAAAGAGTCTAGAACAGGACTCAACTCAAATCTCTGCTCTGCCACCAGCTAGCCAAATGAGTCAGGGTGAGCTGGCGCAGGTAGTGAGAGGCCCTCCTGGGAGGAGCTGTGGGGCTTACCTGTGATAATCCCAATAAATGATAGCTACTGTTTGGAAGGAAGTTTCAGCTCCAAGGCAGGACAGAAAGGGGAGTGTCTCCTCTTCATTCTTAGTGGACTACTAGCTTGCAAACAATAGCAAACAATAGAGGCCCTCTCTGTCTGTCTTAACACTACAGAAACCAAGGCCTGGGAAGGAACTGTCACTTGACCAAGGCTCGAGGCTCGAGGCTCTCACTTGACCGAGGCTCGAGGCTCGAGGCTCGAGGCTCGAGGCTCGAGGCTCGTGAATGATTTCAGTCCCAAGCAGTTCTGCTTAGTTTTGACCATTCTTCAAAAACAGAACAAGGGGAACTGAGTCCCATCTGGAATGAGAGATTTTTCTAGAAGGACAAGAACATAGGGTGAGGAAACCCACATTTCCAAGCATGCCACTCCGTGAACTAAAGGGTGAAAGCACTTTAGCTTCATCTTGCTGAGCTCTAAAACGTTAGCATAACCTTTATTTCATTTTTCAAGTTAGGAACTAAAATGAGGCTCAGTGAGATAAACTTGCCTGAAATTAGACAGCTGGAAACACTGGGGTAGCTGGGGTCATGATAGTCATAACAACAGCAACTCCTAACTTCTGTGAAGTACACACTATGAACCAGGGACTTGGCCTCAATTTACTCATTTAAACTTCATGACAACTCAGTGAGACACCATCATTTTAAGGATGAATGGATCAAGGTACCAAGAGACTGAATAAATTGCCCATAGCTGGAGGTGGAGCTGAGACTGGAACCCTGGTCTCTAAAGATGATTTTCTCCTTGTGTCCTAGAAAGCATTAGTAAGGACCTCAGTAGATAGCAAACTTTCTGAAACAGAAGAATTAAATCATTAGAAAATGCTAGGACCTCCTTCCCTAGGAAGTTTTAAAATGAGGTTCACTGTCTATAGGCCCAGGAAGGGTAATGGGAATTTTTCCTGCAGGTATAGCGCAAAGCTGGGGGACCTTCAAGTCTCCTGGGCCCTTGCCTTATCTTTCCACATTGACTGGGTTGGCTATACTATTTTCACCAAAGAAACTGATCTGCTTTTCCATGCAGTGAAATGACAGGTTGGAAATGGCCCCAGAGTCTATATTTAGCCAGCAGAATGTATTCACGTCCTGTGCACCCGGGTCACCAGGAAGAGATAAGTCCGATGGGTTGGCTGAAGGGAAAAAGCCAGTCTGTGAAGAAATCAGTTCTCCCCTGAATGTTAGGCCAGGCTAATTATCTGCCTGCACTGAGCCTGGCGTGTATGCCACTGATCAGCTGCAGCAGGAGCACAGAGCAGTGGTACCCGGAGGCACAACTGCCACCTTGCTGGGACTGCCGCTGTGATCACTCCAGGATGAGCTGGCAGTGGAGTAGCTGCCCACTCCTGGCCCTCACTGTGGACCCTGTGTGTTATGGGGTTGTTTGGGGTTTGCAAAAATATTTTATGACTACAAAATGGAAGAAGAGCATTATTGTACTTTACCAGTCCTGTTTTGTTTCAGCACTTTCAGCCCATGTTTTAAACTTAATCAGGGCATGTGTGTGTCTGTTTCATCTGTACCTGTCTTTTCCCTTTTTTGTTTTTTCCTATTACCTTTACTCTCCTCAACTACTTCTTGAGGTCCAAAAGCTTCTGGGGAGCTTTCCCACTGCCAACAGCCAGCAGAGATTAAAGGGACAGAAGCAGAAAAGCAGGCCACAGTTAGCATCTTCAGCCCGACCCTCAGGGCTCTGCTCATTCCAAGATAGAGGCTCTGATGAAAATCACTCACACCAAGGCCTGCCCGGGGAACAGCCTGCAGATTTTGGCACTGGCACTAACCAGTGTGGGAGAAGACTAAATTTAGCCTTGTGTATTGCTTTTTCTGCTGCCTGTGTCTTTGATCCACTTGGCAGTTAGAAACTGAAGTTCCTCAGATCTCTTTTCTGTCCCCTGGTTATTTTGCTAGATAAACCGCCCAGAATGGTGTGTGTGTCTGCACATGCTTCATGTCCCTGGTATCTGATGTTTTGAGATAGGATAATGCTGGAAGCATTTTTCACCACCTTAACATGCTTTTCTTAAATAGAATTTGTTCTTTTCCTTGATTGCTGAAGTGACTGTTTGTTTGTTTGTTTGTTTAATGAGTAAGCTTGCTCTAACTGCTCTTCCTTCTTCACACTTCTATCCTATTTTTACAGCCAGCTTTTCCATTGCTTCCTGTCACATCCACTGGCAAATCAGATTTTATATCCTTGTGTGGCTGCTGCACAGGTGTCCATGAGACTGACTTTGGGGTGGGAATTTGAAATTCCCAGTCTGTAATGGAGAGAGATGGAGGTCAAGCAGATGCATATTTGCGGGTTTGGAGATTGAGGTTTAACCTTGAATCTACCACTAAATTCTGTGTCCTCAGGCAAAATATTTCTTCTCCCCCTAAGCTCACCCATGGAACTTAGCCAAATGACCCCTAAGTTTTTTTTCAGGTCTGAACATCTTGGGTGACCTCAATATACTAAATCACCAACCTTGTAAAAAATTTGAGACTTGATTATTGAAAATGAAATTCAGGGACATAGATGCTTGTTAAACTCAGTGTTGTCTGAACTGAGACTCGAGAGCCTGCAGCGGATGGGTTGTGAGATGGTGGCACAACTTACATGCTTTCCTTGGGGTGTGCAGAATAACTTTTTTTTTAATGCTGAGTTTATTTGTTGTGAGCAACAGAGAGATTTCTGAGTTGGGAAGCAGAGCTGGGGTGATTTTCCTCTGGTATATCTGTACAGATATCCAGATCCATATCCCCTGCTGTCCATAGCTTTTCTGGAAGCAATGAATGCCTGAACTCCCAGTCTCCTTTGGGATCAAGTTTGAATTCTGTGACTGGGTTTACTTAGACATGTGACTCCTGTTATTTCTTATTCCTCCTTCCTCTCTCTCCCACCGCATTCAATTACATGCCATTCTTTGAACCATCCTGTCTTTTGCCTCCTAATCTTTTTTTTGGTAGTGGGGATTGAACTCAGGGGCACTCGACCACTGAGCCACATCCCCAGCCCTATTTTGTGTTTTATGTAGAGACAGGGTCTCACTGAGTTGCTTAGCGCCTCGCTGTTGCTGAGGCTGGCTTTGAACTCGTGATTCTCCTGTCTCAGCCTCCCCAAGTGCTGGGATTACAGGCTTGAGCCACTGCGCCCGGCTATGCTTACTAATCTTGCAGAAGTATTTCCCCCTCTTTACTGACCCCCTCCCATAAAAAAAGTACTTCCTCCAGGAAGCCTTCCCTAACTGCTCTACACCGAAGACCGCATCAGGTCTCCCTCCTTGCTGCTTCCATGAACTCTTCCTACTCAGAGCAACAAATGTGTTGTATTACAAATATCTACTACTTGCCTGTCACTTCATCTGCATTCTAAGGGTCTTGAGGACAAGGACCTATCTTACTCACCATTATATCCTCAGTACTTAGGTTTAATGAGGAAGATGTCCAGACTGGTGGACCAGTTCCAGTTCCTGTAGCACAGTGTGTTCATGGAACCACAGTTCATTCTCCATCAGTGAAGGCTTCTCACTCTGGCCCCATCCTCTCCTAATTGGGAAGATGTCTTCTCTTTTGATATACTTTCTATGATCTCATAAAAGGCACTAGGGGGAAAATGGAATTTATTTTGCAGACATTTGATTTAGAGCCTCATTTACAAAACCGTGGACATCCATGGTTCAAGACGGGACACAGAAGGTGTAGGTTGATTGGCTTAAACAGCACAGCGTCTGCCTTGCAAATCAGGGCTCCATGAGAGAGAGTCTCCTCTTGTCCCCTGGAGCTTGGCATGACCTTCCCATCTCAGATGCATTCATGAGATATGCGGCAGGCCCCTTTTATTTTAATTTGTGAATTTTGAGTGTAAACATGCCTTCTGCTTCTTGGATTCCAGCAGCTTTAAAACTGTCCTTGGATTTTGCAGAAAGCAACTCAAGTCTATAATATGTGTACAGCTGCGGCTCTTATCAGAATGCAGTTGTGCCTCTCATTACAGCTAATTGCAGTTCTAGCACCAGGCACTCTAGGCTCGAACCTCCTAGTCCTGTAGCTGGTAACCTATTTTATAGCATTGGCTGAATAGGATACATTACAGTATCTTTCAGGCAGCTGCTCTTTAGGTAAATTAATACCTGGGGGTCTTTTTCCTTTTCTAGGAAACTTTAAGTACTGTAACAGGTTCTCATTTAAGGCTGTGCAAGGCTTATTTCACCAGATTGCTATTTGGAAGTTCTAACAAAACACCTTTATGAATAGTGACTGTAATACCCTTAATCCGCTAAACTTCCTGACATTTTAAACTAAGTGGATTGCCACAAATGAAATCGGGCTCTCCCATCTCTCTGCTCTCTTCCTCTCCCCAGCTTTGCCTATGCATCTTCAGGACTAAGGTGCTGGGTGCAAATTCCTTCTTGCTATTTTAGTCATCTTTTTTGCTGCTGTGGCCAAAAGACTCAACAAGAACAATTTTAGAGGAGGAAAAGTTTATTTGGGGGCTCAGGGTTTCAGAGGTCTCAATGTATAGACAGCAGCCTCCATTCCTTGGGCCTTGAAGTGAGGCAGGACATCATGACGGAAGAGTGGCGGAAGGAAGCAGCTCATATGATGATCTCAGGAAAGCAGAGAGAGACTCTACTACCCAGATACAAAATATGTACCCCAGAGGTACACCCCCAATGACCCACCATCTCCAGCCACACCCTACCTGCCTGCAGTTACCACTCAGTTAATCCTATCAGGGGATTCATTCACTGATTGGGTTAAGGCTCTCATAACCCAATCATTTGTCCTCTACATTTTCTTGCACTGTCTCACACATGAGCTTTTGGGGGACACCTCATATCCAAACCATAACATTCCACCCCTGGTCCCCAAAAGCTCATGACCATCTCACAATGCAAAATACATTTAGTCCATTTCAAGAGTCCCCACCTCGGGCTGGGATTGTAGCTCAGTGGTACAAGTGCTTGCCTTGCATGCGTGAGGCACTGGGTTTGAGCCTCAGCACCACATAAAAATAAATAAATAAAGATATTGTGTTCATCTACAACTAAAAAAATATTTTTTAAAAAAAGAGTCCTCACAGTCTCAACAGTTCCAAGATTGTCCAAAAGTTCAAGTCTAAAGTCTCCCGAGACTCGGGCAATCTCTCACTGTGAGCTCCTGTAAAAAATCAAAAGCACTTTACAAGTATCCAGTAGAGAAAGGTACAGAGTAAACACTTTCTATTAGGCTACCAAACTAGAAAAGATGAGGCACTTGTTCTAGACTCCAGATTTTATAATTACTTAATCTGAACCATAGCCTGCTCCCACACTTTTTTTTTGTGTGTGTGGTACTGGGGATTCAACTCAGGGGTACTCGACCACTGAGCCACATCCCCAGCCCTATTTTGTGTTTTATGTAGAGACAGGGTCTCACTGAGTTGCTTAGCACCTCACCATTGCTGAGGCTGGCTTTGAACTCACGATTCTCTTGTCTCAGCCTCCCTAAGTGCTGGGATTACAGGCTTGAGCCACCGCACCCGGCTCCCACACTTTTTAATAGGACTGGGAATGGAACCCTGGGCCTCATGCATGCTAGGCACGTGCTCTACCACTGAGCTATATCCCCTAGCCCTTCAGGCTTTTTAGAAAACAAGTTTGGGTAGGTTTCCATTTTTGATCAAAAAATTAAAAAAAAAAAAAGCTTAGGATTTAAAGAAATTAAACGTGATTTTCTTCCTTAATAAAAATGTATTTTATTTTAAAACAGAAAACACAGTTAAGCAAACAGGAATAAAAGAAAAATGTCACATCATGTCATACAGAGAGATCACTGTTAATGCCTTGGTGCTTTTCAGATTATTTTATTCACGTTAGCATTTTATTTTTAAAAGACAAACATTTCTTGAGCGTGCACTGTGAGCCATGCACTGTTCTCAGCTCATTTAATTTTTTTTTCTTTAGTTGTAGATGGACATAATGTCTTTATTTTATTGGTTTGTATGCGGTGCTGAGGATCGAACCCAGGGCCTCACGCATGCAAGGCAAGCGCTTTACCACTGAGCTACAATCCCAGCCCCAGCTCATTTAATTTTTATAGCATCTCTAGAAGGAGATCCCATCGTACAGATGATGAAACTGAGTGCACACAGACTTTGAGCAGCGCATCAGTCAGATAGCTGCAAGTGGCAGAGCTGGGATCCGAGCCTGCAGAGTGTGGCTCTATGTGCCTTCATTTTAACTACTATATCATTCGGCCTCTAAGAAACAAGAGGTGTTTTATTATCTCATTTTGCAGTTTGGCTTACAGCATGAGCATGTTTTTGTATCAGGATTCATTTGCATCATTGTTAATACGCACACAGTGTTCCATTCTTTAAGGACCATAATTTGGTTAACACTTTCCCTACTGGTATAGGTTTAGGCTATCCCACTCCTTTTGTTTTTAGAAACAACAATGCAAAGACCTTTCTTGGAGCTGAATATATGCCCACTTGAGTGAGCTACCCATAAAGCCTGCATTCTATATTTTCCTTACAATTCTGACTTTTGTGCCATGATGTTCTTAAGACTTCATAAAAGGACATAGTCTCCAGTATATTCCAGCTACTGGTGATAGGGTTGCCCTGATCCATTCACACCCTTTCTATATTCATCCTCCATTGTTCCTGGTACCATGTTTGGGAGAAGGTTAGCTGAAGAATGGGGTTTCTGTGTAGGTCCAGCTAGCTGCCTGCAGCCCAACCTCCATACATAGTACCAGTTTGCATCACACTCTGAATTGAATGAGAGTCTTTCTCTCTGAACTTACATGAAAATACAGAACTAGAAACTGCCATGATGTTGCCTACTCATGGAGTAGCTTCTCCTGCAGACAGGGAAGGAAGAAAGGTGCCCATGGTTTAGGCTTGTGGTCAATATCCTCTAATACTCCACCAGTAAAGTAGCATCACTGAGGTCCAGATCATCCCTGATATGCCAAGCACTAGGCACAAGGCAAAAAGGTGAGCCAGGCATGGTGGCACACATGTGCAATCTGAGCAACTCTGGAGTCTGAGGCAGGGGGATAGCAAGTTCAAAGCCAGCCTCAGCAACTTAGTGAGGCCCTAAGCAACTTAAATAAATAAATAATAAGGGCTGGGAATGTAGCTCAGTGATTAAACACACTTGGGTTTAAACTTTGGTATCTAAAATAAAATAAAATAAAATTCAGAAGTGTCTAGGACTGGTTTTAAGCATTGACTGAAATCAGAAAGCCTAGTGCTTACCAGCAATGTGGTACATCGGGGATGATAATATCTACTACATATGGAATATGAGGATGATTAATAAAACCAGAGAATTTAGCACTGTAATGCCACAGCAAGAACTCAATAAGGGGGAACTTTAAAAAATCTCCAGAAGGATGCTGGTTTATGAATAAAGCAGACCTGTGTACAGAGTTTGGCTTTAACACTTAATGGCTGTGTGACTTTGAGCAACTTACCTAACCTCTCTCAGATTGTAGAACATCTGTAAATTGGAGATAATAAAATCTATGTAACTAGGGTATGGTGTGGTTTTTATATCGATACGGTACACAAAGTTTGAGAGTCCCTGGCACAGAATAGTTTTGGTTTTCAATTCCAGTAGCAAAATTGGTAAGTACTTAGCTCTGTGCCAGACACCTGCTTTGCTTCTCTTCCCCCATTCAAAACAAGTTTTCTCTTAGAGCCTAATGGTCAAGTGGAAGGAGTTTAATTCTTAACCAATCTGTAACTTTTCAGCTCACCTCCCCACTAGGCAAATACCTAGAATGAGTTGGGCTTTTGGCCAAAACTTTTTTTTTTTTCCCTTCTTTTCATTTAGACAGGATTGTGGTTTAAAGTGTGCGGAAGGTGTTGTGAACCTATTTTATAGTTCCTATAAACTCAGAAGGGAAACAATGAAATAGCAAAGCTAAGGTACAGAATGGGTTTTCTTTGAAGAGGAACTGTTACCTCATAGAGTTACAGGAAGTGTTCTATGAGGTAAGTCATTTGCAGTGTTTGATACATTCATTGCACCTAGAAAATCTGTGGGCAAATTCAGGGCCTGTCCCTAGCTAGGAGATCTGGAAGTGTAGACTTCATGTTTGGAAGGTCTTGGAGAACCTCTCAAGGGGCAGGCTGCTCATTGAGTGGGCATGCAATCTGAGAGCCAGTCAGGAAGTGATTTGGCCAGTCAGCCTGGTGAAGGCACAGTCTTCAACTCTTCCCTGCTCCCGTACTGGGGATTGAACAAGGGCCTCTCACATGCTGGTCAAGGGCTCTGCCATGGAGTTCCACCACCAGCCCTCATTCCCACACCCTTGATCTAGTGTTCCCAGCTCTGCAATGCACCTCTGTTGTGTGAGAGCTGTCTGATCAGAGGCCAATGCAGGACGTGAAGACGAGAGTCTCCCAACTGCTGACGGGAATCACAGTCAGCTCAGGACTGCCTGTGACGAGCACCCCAGTTCCTCTCCAGTCTTTTCTTTCTCTCTTTATATGTCCCACTCCTCAACCCCACCCTGCCTGCCTCTCTGCCTAATTATCTCATCCTGCAGTGGACACAGTCAAGGATGTCCTTGGAACTAGAGGCACATTAAAAAGCCAAAGAAGGGCTTTGAAATACTTGATTCATTACCCATCCATCATGATACAGATAATAGTCCAGCTGCAAAAATAAAAAATTGCAATCCTCAGAATTCTTCCTATGCACCCATAATACCATTATAAAATAACAAATACTTGTAGCCAGTGGTATTCTTTTCAATCT
Organism: Geosciurus inauris; assembly: GCA_004024805.1. Taxonomy (NCBI): domain Eukaryota; kingdom Metazoa; phylum Chordata; class Mammalia; order Rodentia; family Sciuridae; genus Geosciurus; species Geosciurus inauris. The sequence continues at coordinate 132,318 of PVHX01000947.1, forward strand.
CTTTAAATTTTTTTCTAGTTTAAAAGAGCAAATTGCCACATGGATTTGCTGCTTTGGATTTTTTCCCTGTATTTCCCTCTAAATAACAAGGTTTATTTTCATGACTGAAGATGCAGAAGGCCTACCTCCAAATTGTTCCCTGAAACACCTACTCAGCTAACTTTCTGGTCTCCTGCTTCTGCAATGGTCTTGAAGACAAACACAGGAATTTTTGTGGTTGCTATCGTTAGACAAGGGTGTTCAGGATAGGGTTTTATGAGATGATCTAGGTTTTACTATTAAAGAAAGCTACAACTATACACAAGTTTTAAAATTTTCACCAAAATTGTTGCTGGTCTGCATTGCATAGAATTCTTGTCTCGAAGCTGGGCGTGGTGGTGCAAGCCTGTAATCCCAGCACTTTGGGAGGCTGAGACAGGAGAATCGTGAGTCCAAAACCAGCCTCAGCAATGGCGAGGCGCTAAGCAACTCAGTGAGACCCTGTGTCTACATAAAACACAAAATAGGGCTAGGGATGTGGCTCAGTTGTCAAGTGCCCCTGAGTTCAATCTCCAGTACCAAAAAAAAAAAAAATGAATTCCTGTCTCAACAAACTGAGCACAGATTTTTGTGAATTTATGGATAAAACTTGTCTCTTTTGTAATATACTTTCATAGCTTATATCATGGTTTGCAATTAACTATATTTGCTTTTTTATTTCCCTACCTGACACCCCCACATATATCAGACTCTTTTTTAAAAAAAATTTTGTGTAGTTGTCAATAAGCACAATACCTGTATTTTATTTGTTTATTTTTATTTGGTGCTGAGGATTGAACCCACTGCCTCACGAGTGCTAGGCAAGCGCTCTACCACTGAGCCTCAACCCCAGCCCCACCAGACTCTTAAACTCCATGAGGGTAGAAAGAGACCTTTTCTTTTTTACATACCACTGTTTCCCCAGCACAATGCCTGGCACATAAAGATCAACATTGTGCCAATTTTGTAAAGGAATAGTCACTGGAAATATAGTAGGAGCATTTACAGCTTGGGGTTTGGTAAAAGGCTGTGTCTAAATTGGACTGGGTTTGGAAGTATTAGAAGCAGCCAGGGGACTCTGGCATTCCCTGTTAATGGCCCTGGCTCACTGTCTCAGTGTCATCTGTTGGCATAGTGGCCTGAAGGTGTTCACTGCTGTGAGCAGTGTGGTATGGTGGAAACCAAGCAGGACTTGGCCCCCATTTGTCACTTAGTGGTTTTATGACAACAGGCAAATCATCAGAATTCTCTAAGCTCTGGTTTCTTTTTTTGTAACATGGGGGTTATAATGCACATTAGAGCAATTCTGAGAGTTAAATGAGATGAGATTATAGTTAGTAAATCTTTAAATCTTAATTATTGTTACTATTGAGTATAACTTTGGCCTCATATGCCTTTTGGAAATGGTGCCGTTCTGGAGTTGATGCAGTCGATTGGCACCGTGTCAGAAAAGGCATCTCTGATGTTGGACTGAGGACAGGAAGTCTAGATTTGTGATTTTCGACTAAAGGTCCTGGCACCCATGCAGGCATGTTCTTTAGCCTCCTCTGTCCAAGGTTTTGTTAACAAGCCTCTGTTTCAGACCATAATGGCAAGGGCCTAAACATGAAGAGCAGATTGGATCCTCTTCCTGATGAATGGAGCCTTTTGTTGAAAGATGCAGGAGTGTGTGCCTTCACGTATGAGTACCCACAGTTGTGGGCTCCAGACAATCTCAAGAATCAACCAAGTGGGGGCTGGGATTGTAGCTCAGCGGTAGAGCGCTTGCCTCGCATGCGTGAGGCCCTGGGTTCGATCCTCAGCACCACATACAAAGCAATAAAATAAAGACATTGTGTTCATCAACAACTAAAAAAAATTTAAAAAAAAAAAAAGAATCAACCAAGTGGAGGGAGCAGAAACTGCAGCTCTGCAAGTAAAACATGTGAAGCTGAAATGAAGCTTGTTCTGTTTTTCTAAGATTGGAGGGCAGTATCACCTCCTCACTGGACAAGTAGGGAGAGTCCACAGTGAGTGTAAGTGCAAATAAAGTTGTTCAGGACCAGGTGGAAGCAGAGACCCTGCATAAGGAAGGGAGGTCTTGCTTATCCAATTGTCCTAATTCCCAGAAATGAATGGTGACATGGAGACAGACGTAGGAGGTGCAGAACCACAGTGGCTGTGTCTCCAAGGCTCTTGACACTACTGGGAGGAGTCGTTACTAATGCTCTTGAGGTTTTCCAGTGGGAGACTTTCTTTCTTGTTACCTTCCTCTCACCCACATACTAGGCCACAGGCATGGTCACCTCCTATCAATCCCCCCAACACACCCAGCTCCTCCCTGTGGCCATTGCACTTGACTTCCCTCTGCAACACCTGCCTTTCCTCCTCCTGATGGCTGGCTGGCTCCCTGTCCTTATTCACCTCTTCCTTTAAATGTCCCTTCCTGGGAATGGCTTTTCCCAGCCATGCTATTCAAAGTAAATGCTTCCTGCAACGTTTTCCCAGCCACCTTTTTATTTCAGTTATCACTTTCACCACCAAGTCCACAATAATGTGACCTGCTTGTCTCCTTGGTGTGAATGGCACCATCAGGGCTTAGCCATTCTCTTTTACTCGCCTTTACATTCTTGATGTCCTGCCTGGCCCTGGCTGGATTCTGGTGCAGGTTTGAGCACTCATTGCTACTTTCCGCTCCAGGGCTACCTGGTTTTTCTTGAGACTCATGAGCGCCCTGATGTTAACTCCTATACCTCGAAGGCTTTGCTGATGAGCTCTGGAGAATTTTTCTTCTACTGCCTACTACAGAACACCCAGTCAAATTCCATGTCAGGCAATGCCATGTGTCTCACAAGCACAGGTGTTCTTTCAACAACTTCTCTTCTCGTTCTTGTTCCATCTTTCAGGACACAGATCCTCCCTCCCTCCTCCTCTTCTTTCTTTCTTCTCTTTTCTATTACTAGCAAGCCATAAGAAAGAGACCCAAGTGACTGTAAAACTTGGGTTTTAATTTCCCAAATTAAGGAAATGAAAAGCTATTGTCTAAAACTAGACCTTGTATTAAATTGATGCCATAGAACTCAGAAGTAGATGCCCTTAACCTGTGGCTTATGGACAGGTTTCAGGGGGTCAGCGAATCCCCTGGCATTATGTTATACACCTTATTTCTTACAAGGTACAGACCCAAGTTTATCAGATTCTCAAGTGGGTCTATCACCAAATAAAATATGAAGAACTTTTGAGCTGAAGTCCTTGGAAACACAGAAGACTGCATATAAGGTTTGGCTCCACTTTGTCCTCCTTGTCCTCAGCTGGTCCAGGACCACATCAATGTCACTGTGGGCACCAAGAGACCGTAGCTCAGCAAAAGCAAACAGCACTCCTGTCCTCAGAGAGCTTACTGTTTTGAGGGAAGTACAGACTGTTGTGAGATGGTGTGTTGACTGTTAAGTTCCATGAACCCAGAGATGAGAGCAAGACAGAAGGCAACATGGGGTCAGGGTCTCTGGCTGGCACCTTGGCAGGTCCTGGAAGTACAGAGTAGCAGGGGAGGTGGGCAGGAGACAGATCACACAGGACCTTCCAGGCCAAGGGAATAAATTTGGATTTTACTCTGTGTTCCCTGGGAAATTACCAGAGGGCTTTAAGTGGGAACATGACACGTTCTGATGTATACTAGAGGAGAACCACTGTCACTGCTATGTGGAGGGTGGAACCTAGCAGGGCAAGAGGGAAGGCCGAGGCGTTCAGGGAGGGGGCTGTTGCTGGAGAGGGTTGAGGGAGGCTTGGCCAGGGTCTTCTTGCTGAATGTGCTGAGTAGTGATCAGGTGTTGTGTTCTCAGGAGACATAGCCAAAAGGACTTGCTCATGGATTGACTAGATGGAAGGCAAAAAAGGGAAAACAGAATAAGGATGGCTGATGGATAGTCATACACAGATGGAAACAACCAAGGCTTGGGAGTGGCAGTGCCAATGAATTGGAACTGGGAAGCATTAGTTTCCTGCAAGGATTAGATTTCAGATGTGTAGAGTCCCCAAAGGGGCCGGGCTAGAGAGCACAGGCTGGAGAGTGGTCTGTGTGCACCTAGGATTTGAAGCCATGGATGATGTCACCTAAGGAAAAAACTAGGAAGAGAAGAGAAGGGGTTTAGGGCTGGGGCCCAGAGGCCTGGAGAAGCGAGGACGCAGTAGGTCAAGAGAACAAAGGGGACCATGAGGCACAGCCAGTGAGGGAGGAAGAAGCCACAGGTGTAGCTGTTTGAGGAGGAAGGAGCAGGTGCTCCCTGTTGCTGAAGACTCGGGATGAGGTCAGAAAGCAACTGTTGTCCTTGGCAAGAATGCCCTGAATGTCCTTGAAGGAAACAGGCAGTGACTTTAGTGGACTAGTGGGGACAAAGGTCCAAGTGGTGGGTCAAAGTGATAATGGTGCATGAGCAGTACCAGTGGCTCCCTGGAGATGTTTCACAGTAATATGGAGCAGAGACTGACATGACCATGGAGGAAAATACAGGCACAGGATCCAAAACTTCATTTCATTTGATAAGTGGCAGATTTCTTGGCCAGGGTGGGTGGCAGGGGAGACAATAAAGAGGGAGAAACTGATTATGCTGGAGAGGAGCAAAGCATCTTCTCTAGCCTTGTTTTAATACGGTACTAAATGAAAATAAGGAAATGTCTTTTTAGATTCATTTCTAGGGCTTGATGTTTTTTCTGTATGGACTTTATTCCTAGAATAAGTTCTCTTCTACTTTTTCATACCTGCACAGAGTTTATCAGCTACTTTTTAGTTTAAAAAATGGCACTAACCTAAGAACCTTAACGTTATTGATGACATTGTTTCCATGGAGGGAAATGTTATGAGTCCTAGAAGGTCATTGGAATTTGGCCTGTTCAAAAGCCAAGGTCAGAAATGACAGGGGAGGTTGGGATCTTTGAGAAGAGCCAGAGGCATCTGCTGTCAGAGTTGGATGGCCTCTCTTCCATTTCTCTCCTGTTGCCTGGAACTCTCAGCCACACTGGTTGGTATCTTCCTATCATGGAAAAGCCCTAACTTCAAACCTGTAGCTACAAGGAATTCAGGGAATTTTGGAGAAGGGCACAGGTGGGGTTCTGAGGTTTAAACCCAGTAGTGCTCTACCACTGAGCTACATCCTTAGCCCTTTTTATTTAATTTTATATTTATTGAGACAGGATCTCACTAAATTAGCTGGCCTGGCCTGGACTTGTGATCTTACTGCCTCAGCCTCCCAAGTTGCCGGGATAAAGGCATGCATCATAACATTAAGCTCCAGAGCCTTTCATATTCAAGGTGTGATTCTTAATTTGAACCCTAGAGAGAAGACTGAGATCCCCGTGAAGCACTTTTTCTTGCACAGTAAATTTGCCGTGTGCATAATCAAAATGATCTTGGTAGTGTTGAAGGAGATTCATGTGAACTTTTGTTTAGAGGAGAAACTCCATGTGTTAAGCTCTTAGTGTACCCTTTCTTGCTGAGACTAAAAGCCAAGACACTTACAGAGATTTGCCAGGTTCCAGCCTCCCTGTACCTTGGCCCTCAGACCTGACCTCCTCTGGGTTCCTTTTGATCCCCAGTTCGCTCTGTTGGAGCCCTGCATTCTTGCACTGATTGTGTAGGTTTTATGCGATCTCAGGGCCTTTGCACTGGCCATTTCCTCTCTTGGAAGGCGCTTGCTCTCAGATACTTACATAACCAGCTCCCACACTGTTTTCAGATTTGTACTAAAACCCCTGCCCTCAGCAGGCCTTCCCTAGCCACCCCAGGTAAAATCTCACACTCTCTTGACAATCACATCCTCTTCTATACATTATTTTTTCTCCACAGCATCTATTATTAATGATAACATTATAATTTACATTTTATCTAATTTTCTTTATAGTTCTGCCATTAACAGATAAGTTCCATTAGAGTAGGGATTTTTGTCTTTTTTGCTTTCTGTTGTATCCTCAGCACTTAGAACAGTGAATAAATGAGTGTGTAGATATCCCCTAGCTAATTAGGTGGCTAATTAGGATTTTTTCATGTTAAATTTGCTGAAAGCAAAGAACAACTGCAGGAAACAATGGAAAAATCTTTTATGTATGTATATGTGTGCTTATACATATGGGTATATGTACATACATGCTACCATGTCCATGGTCTCCATCCGACTTCCAAATTAACCTTGAGGTCGCCAAATGCTCAGAGTCATGTTATAAAGGTGAATTCAGTTCCAGTGACAGTGAAGAAGGTAAGGAGTGGCTTGAGGGCATCCAGAGCTTGTGTCCGTCCTGCCTTTTCTGTCTTGGTAAATCTGGACTGCACCCATTTGCCTCCTTCCCAACCTCTACCCCTGCCTCCCACTCCCCACTGAAGATGCTTACAGCGAGGGGAGGAGGGCCAGGGGACGGAGGAGATGTGAATGATTAACTTTGGCTGGGACTCCATCAAGATTATAATCTCTGCTCCCAGACACGTTTGCCTTTTCATTCACCTGGGAAACTCTGCCAGACCCTCCTTTCCAAACTTTATTCCTCTCTCTTGGATGGAGGAGTCATAGCTCTTCATTCTCCTTTGAAAAGCTTGTGTTTGCAGAGCAAACCCTGTCCACACAGAGATCCTGCTTGGAGCTAGTAATTGCTTCCTTTTCTAGCCACCCCCAGGGCCACAGTCCCCCACTCCCCATCCTGCTAGAGAGGGAGCCCAGGCCTGGGGGAGAGCCTTGCTCAGGCAAAGTCTTTGAAGGCAGCCAGAAACAACTGCTAGGATTTTGGGGAGAGCATCTTCATCCTTTATTTTGAAATGAAAGCTTGTGACTATAGTCAACTTAATTTTCTTTTCAAATCTCAGTAGTAATACAGTTGTTCTTTGTTCTCTGCATCTGTTTACCTCCTTTCTTCTGAGATCCTTGATTACAGGTTTTAATAGGGATTAGCCGGGTGCAACCCCTTCCCATCTCGAAATGGGGCTCTTTCCCCTCCCGCCTCCCCTTCCAGCCTCCCTACCATAATGCTTAATGTAGCCATGTATAAATTGAGTTTTTTCCTTTTTAAATAGCCGTGAGGAATTAATGCATATTATTTAATTGGCACTGCATCAACAATGACATCGCCGGAAATAATGCATGTTGTTAACTGCACAAACAGGTATCATTCCCCTTTTAGGTTTAAGTTCTGGCTGAAGGCTTACCATTCTAATCAGATGCTTTGTATTCACATGTCAATGGAATGAGCTAAGAAATGTTTGGTCAGTGAGTTTCATGTCATTAAAAGTAGTACTCAGGGCTGGAAGGACTTTCTCTAGTGTTTTGGCACAGTCCCTGGGAATGTAAAATATTTTCTCATTGGATTCTCTACTTCAACTTGCCGGGTTGTTATAGACTTCGCTGATGCACACGAGGGCCCTTCTTTTCGGTACTTTACGGTAACGGCTCCGGAGTTTGGTGTTAGCTCTTGCTTCACTGAAACTTTTCACAGCTGACTTGATTCTAGCTCTCCGTCCTGACCTCTCACTCCTTCAGTACTTTAAAGGTTAATTTTGTTGGGGGATCGGATTTCTTTCCTGGGCTGGGCAATGGTCAACCTCTTCTAGCTAGTCCTCCAGTAGCCCAGTTGCTGGGTGCCGGGATTCCCTGGCTCAGCGTGGGCTGGCCGGTCTGGCGAAGGAATTGCCGTCCCATGAGATTCATTCAGCTTCTTTGTCCGCTGTTCTCCAGGGACCACAATGTAGTGAAATGCTCTGGCCTAGGGACCTAACCAGGTAGGACGGGTTTTTTTTTTTTAAATTTCTGGGGTCAGGGGCAATGCGGCATGTGTACTGTCCGTTTGCTCACTGGCTGGTATTGAAAAGCCGGCAGAGCAGGCTGAGATGTAGCTACCAAAAATCACCATGGGCTATGTGTGTGTTGCGGGGGCCAGGAGGGGCGCGCAGAAATTCAGCACCCATCTCTCCCTCCTGACTCCCCACCCCTTTTGTTCTAAAGTGTGATGGTTTCAGGGGAAGCAGGGAGCATTATTACTCAAATGTGCTTGGTCCACCTAGACATTTGAGTGATGTCAATATTTTCCAGTCCATCTTATCTAATGAGGCTCCTGAGCCTGAAAAACAGGGTGTGGATCACCCAACTGTCCCAAGTCTTCATTCCAGGTTTGTCTGGGAGACTGCTCCACTGGGGGGAAGGGTGCGCCAGAGAGCAACCCTGTGGCCCCAGGCAAGGGCTGCTGGTGGTTCTGAGGGCCCTGATTAAAATGACTAGCAGTTGGAGGTTTTGTTTTGAATCTATGGAGCCTGGTGAACTTGCGGTTGTGTTTACTAATACTGCAAATTACCGGGTGGGTTTTTTTTTTCCGCCCCCCCTGGAAACTAGGCTCCAGGAGAAATGGCATGGGAGGTTTATGTACGAGGAGGACTTTTTTCCTTCCTTAGGATAGGTAGAGCTGACCAGAGAGGTACATTTTGTTTTTAAGTCAGACAAGGAGAGAAGATAACAATGTTCACCTACTACTTGCCAAACATCTAGCAGACATTGTCTCTTTCAGTTTTCATTGTCAAGACGGAAAGTGTACTCTCCAATTTTGAGGTGAGGCAGTGGGAACTAAGAGAAGTTAAGTAATTTGCTCAGGGTCACACAGCTAATAAGAGAGAAAGCTGGGATTGGAAACCAGCTCCACTCCATGCCCCTCTGCCATCCATGCTGGGTTTCACAGATGAGCTCAATCACCTATAAGGTGACAGCTGGATAAAGGGCACTTTGGGTTGTAGAGGACTCACCAAAGTGTGCATGATGCTTACAAGTGTGTCCTGCCTGGGCTTCTTAGACCTTGCTTGTGTTTCTAGGAGGGAGAGGGTTGTGTGGTAAGTAGCAGCCTTGCTCTGGCAGTAGGACCTAGCTGGGTATTCTCTCATCTCCCTGAGGCTCCTGGGCTGCTCAATGGATCTGGATGGAGCTGTGCTTGGATCTTGTGTTCTAAGGGCTGGGATCCTAATCAGAAGTCAAATCTGGGAAGACTGATAACCTTGGAGTGGGCCTTGGGCTAAGGGGGACTGCCTCCCCAGGAGCAGAATTACTGAGTCCTGAAGGGAGAAGATGTACACTCAGCATGTTAATGCTGACCCAAGCTGTTGGCACTAGCTGTTCCTGTGTGTGCCTGGGGTACCTGATTAGCTGGAGCTGGGCTTCTCTTGAGTTGTAGAGCTGATTCTTTGTACAACTAGTTATTTATTTATTTTGGGGCTGGGAATTGAACCCAGGAGTACTTTACCATAAAGCTCTATCTCTATTCCTTTTTATCTTTATTTGAGAGAGGGTCTCACCAAATTGCAGAGGGTCTTTGCTGAGTTTCTGAGGCTGGGCTCGAATTTGGTGCTCCTCCTGCCTCTCGACCTCAATTCCCTTCCCTTCCTTTGCCCCAGAGAGGAGCAGATTAAGAGTAAGCCCCTAACAAACTGCATAAAACAAACAAACAAAAAAACCACAGCCATCTCTCTGACTGCCCTGGAGCAACCTTGTTTTGTTTTATGAATTCATTTTCCTAGATCCCTAAGAAGTACTGGGAGTTGGGTGTATGTTTGGGGGTGGGGTTTGGGGGAGCTGGACCTCTACATCCATTCCACCTACCTAGACTTAAGGCAAACAACCAACATCCTGACTTGGATTTGTCCCCTACAAATCCCACCCCCCCTTATTTTTATGTTTTTCTTAAGTTTTGTGACAGGGTCTCACTAGTTGCTCAGGCTGACCTCGAACTTGCGATCCTCCTGCCCCAGCCTCTCAGGTCTCTGGGATTACAGACATGAGCCACTACACAGGACACCTCACCCTCTTTTCTTAAAAGAAAAGTGGTTAAACTTAGAGTTGTCTTAGAATAACTTGATTGCATTAAGGTGTCTGGGTTTCATATAGCAGGTGGAAGTCCTGAGTTGTATATGAGCCTAATCTCTATAAAGCATCTTTACCTCTCCTTACATTGAATCAATGTGGTTAAAAGGAATTTCAGTTTCAGAATTAGGTAGGCCTGGGTTTGAATCAAGCTCCAGTTATTAGTTCAGGCACCTTGGGCAGGTCACTGACCTTCTGTAAGCCCCAATTTCTGCATCTATGAACAGGGGACCTTAATAGTTTGTCCCGAATAAGGTACTAGAGAGGTATTTATGGATTGATGTATGTAAAGTACTTAGCATGGTGCCCAGAACCCATTATTCAAACTCTTCGCTGCGCTTGTGTTCGCTGTGATCAGCTCTAATATACTGAATTCTGTCTGTGTTTAGGGGAAACATCTTCTTGTAAACAGAAAACCAGGATGGGCTCGTTGAGATCCTTGGCACAAGCTGGGGGCCGGCAGTGGCCCAAGCATGAGCAACCCTCTCTTGAGGAGCCTTGGAGAAGAGAGGGCTTTGTATAGCTGAGGTCAGCAGACATGCTGGTGCCGATTGTAACAATGAGGGGCTCAGGCATCCGGACCAAAGCTCTGGGGTTTCTAACCAGAACAAGCCCCTGAAACCAAAGGGAGGAATTTCACGCCTACTCAGGGGACCACCTACTTGCCCAAGGAATGAGTTACAAAAATGGTACAAAGGTGCTGTGGGGTGAAACTCAAGCCAGGAACCTTCTGATCGCTGCTAAATCCCCTTGGAGCTCTCTTTATGGGGTTCATGTTTCCCTCTCTCCACCCCAAATGACTGGCCTTGCACCTGGCACCGTCTGTAGAAGCTGCTTCTCTCCTGGGACACTGTCCATTTATGGCAGCAAGGAGCAATTTCTTGCATTAGACTCTGTCATGTATTTCGTAATGCTGGCCTGCATCCCCCGCCTGGAGTCCTTGCAGGCTCCCTGCCTCCTGGCCTGAGACTGACCTGAGCTGGTTATCTCTGATATGCCTGGAGATCTACACAACTGAGCTGCTCTGCTCCCACAAAGGCTTCTGAGAATTGGGTGTGATTAGCACTGTAGCACACTGGAGCAAAGCTGGGTTCCTGGAAGTGATGGTGCTCTGACTAGGTAAATGGCATAGCCAGGATTCACACACAAAACTATTTTGCTTTGTTCTGCAGAGCTGTATCGCCTACATCTGGAGCCTCCTAAGCTTGGTTGTCCACTACTAGGTGAAACTAAATTTGCTGGTATTAGTGTCTAAATTCTGTCCTTGCATTAATTCAAATTCAGGTTCATGGTCATCTTGCCCTAGTACTGCAAACCATGGAGGGACCTAGAGAGAAGGAGCTTGCTTGTGTTTTTTTGTTCTTATTTATTTCTTTGGGCTTTTGGTAGGGGGTTGTTGGGGGTTGAACCAAGGGCTTCACACATGCTAAGCAGGTGCTCTACCACTGAGCTATGTCCCACTGCATTTGTGGCTTTGAATTCAAATAACTATGTCTTTGAGACATCTAATACATATGATAGATGGGTATCCAAGTGTGTAAAAATGAATAAACAAAATGGTCCGTCAACTTTTGGATCTGCTTTAATGTGTCCTACTTGTACAATCAATCCTCCCTCGGGCCTATTTTCTCCAAACCTCAATTTCCTCATCTCTGAAATGGGTATGGTATTAGTATCTATCTCATATTACCTGGGAGAAAATATATTAAGTAACAACTTGTCCAGACATAAAGGAAGGTATTAATAAAGTTAGTCATTGTACTTATCATAGAGTTACAAAGACGAAATGAAATAATACATGTAGTGAAATTATCATTAGCATGTAGTGAATTAAGGTCTGGTACAACTTTAAATTTTAGTTAAAGTCCACTGTTATTATCATTAATAAAGTTAGTATGTGTGAAATAGGACTCTGCAGGGGCCTTCTGTACCCTCACCTTTGAAGGTGATTTCCTTAATAGGCTCTGGTAGTGGTTGGAGGAGAGGATGCCCCAGCAAACCTCCTGGGGGGGAAATAGTTAACATACCTGTTTGGTGGGAAATGTTGGTAGCCAAACCCTTTCACTTCCCCTGAGGTTACTCCTAAGCCTGTAGTGGAGCTTGCTCACTCATCCACACCAAAAGATCTCATTCCGCTCGGGCCCTGGGGTTTCAGGGGAACAATTGCCTTGAACAATAGCCAGAAAACAAGTTCTACCAGTCTGGGATTTTTGCAACTGAATGCAGCTGTCCGGCGGGGGGGCACAGGGCCCTGTAAAGGACTCTGCTGTGATTCCAGAGCAGACCTGGAAAACTGAGCAGGTATGGCACAGTCCCTAGGACTTTATTCACCCAAGGGAAACAGACAAGGGGGCGGAGGTGGGGGCACACTGTTTCTGAGAACACTAAGGGCCTCCTGGAAGCCCTCAGAGTCCTTGAAATTTGGAGAGGATCTTTGCTTTATGAAGATTACTTTTCAGAACCATAGTTACATTCTACTAACAGGCTGTAGTTTTATTAGCAGAGAGGAACTAATATCTATCTGCAATCTGATTTCTTTTTACAGCCTAATTTAGCATGTCTTTCCCTTGAATAAACAACAGGATCTCTCAAGGAGTCCATTTGAAAAGCATAATGACCCTCCCTCCCTATGGATCCTTCAATAACTCCTCTACTCCCAGTCTTTTGCCAAGAGCCAGGGTGTGTAAATCCTAGTGGAAAAATCTATTTAATCATCCCTCTAACCTTGAGGTTCTATTTTGCTTTTTTTTTTGCTTCATGAGAGAGGAAGTTGTAAATATAATATCCCATGATTTCAGGACCATTACAGATTCCTCCTACTTTTAGCTACCCTCTGGAACAGCTCAATATTAAAAATGTGTTTGAGTCAGAAATGGGTTCTCAGGAGTCCTGGTGAAGTCACTTTGGCCTCCTGGGTTCTACGAATGCTTGTTCCCCATAACACTGAGGCAAAGCAGGACATGTGCGAAGCTAAAATAATTTATGACTCTTTCACCTGCGTTTTTCATAGCAGATAGCTTGTATTGGGGCTGTTGAAATTGTACTTTAAGCCCGGAGTGGCATTTGAATTCCTGACACAGTGATGTAAGCAGCTCTTGGAAGACTTTGAAACTGGATCTCCTAGTTTAACAGCCCCTTCCATTTTTGAATGGATTTTCCGGTAACTTTTGTGGACTCCTTTCTCTTCATATCTGTATTTCTCCAAGAGGTAGTAGGCAAACAGTTTGAGGCTTTGAGGGCCTCAGTTCTGGTTAAAACACCACATTTTGGCCAAAATGGGATCTCTTCTTGATATGCTTGGTTGTCATCTGCAGTGGAGGACCTTTTGCCATTAGGCTGGTTATCTTGGAGCTAATCTGTATGGACTCTATCTTTGTGCAGCTATACGGTTTTGCCTTTCCCATGAGCTGGAAGGCTGTGCAGAGTCATTACACCTGGTTTGAAATCCAGGGCCTTGCACATGCTAGGCAGATGCTACACCACTGAGCCACATCCCCAGCCCTGAATCCCATCCTTCTAATAAGCTCTGGGTCCTGAGCCTCCATTTCCTCTGGGGAAAATGGGAGTGGAATAATGTGCCAGGTATAGCCGAGGACACTGTCAATGGTGACTGTAAACACTTGGCAAGATCGCGCCCTGTTTCTTTGTGTTTGAATAGTGTGGTCTGATACAGACCCACTGTTATGAATTGGTTGTAGTGATTCCATTCCAGGATTGCAAATTCACCTTAGCAAACGTGACTAAGAAGGCTCACATGGGAATTGTGTCAAAGGGGAGAGCGTCTCTGTCCAAAAGGGCAGTTACTACTCAGAACTAGTTAATTGTGCCAGATGTATAAGATATTGGCACCCATTTTGTGTATTTAAAAGATTCTGCATCGGCTATAAAAATAGTAATGTGAAGAGTGAAATTAGCAGTGAGGAACTCCAGAGATTAGGAAATGGAGTTACCTGTTTGGCAGTTTTTTTTACTGCGTGGGAGGAAAGGCTTCCTAGGACCTTCACTGTGCCTGTTTTTCTTTCTTCTAGCTCAGAATGCCAGGCAGAGAGGAACCTTTGGAATGGCTTAGTCCAGCTCCTTTCTTATACAGATGAGGAGCCTGGGGCCTGGAGAAGACAGGATTGAACTTTCTCAGAACTGCTCTGGGAAAGGCTAGGGGGAGTGAGGGCTGGTTCTCCATGCTCCTTGCCTTTGCCACGTCCCTGCTTGTAGCTGAGAGCAGTCTAGCAAAGAGCATTGGTGTGCTTGGCCTTTGGAACCTGCCAGGCTCTTTGCTTGTGCTGGGATTTGGTTGGTGGATGTAGAAATGCTGTCTGGAACTAGTGCAGTTGCATTTGGTGACCTTTGCTCATCTCCCTATTTTGCCTTTCATTTCTGTCTGAGCTGTGTTCCTGTCTGTCCCATCTATTGGGTTTACAGCCACAGCTGAGGACGACTGAGTCATAGCTGGATCTCCATTGCCTCCCACAGTGCTCGGCACCTAGAGGGCGCTGGCTGACTGGATCAGATGAGTAAGTGAATTCAGGGGCCCAGGCTTTGTCTGCAAATAATATAGAGTTTACCAGTCTTGAAGAAAAATAAGTGTTTGATGGAATTATTTCCACTCACCCATTGGCTAAAAATAGGTGAAGATCATTCTTAAGGCTGATCATTTATAACTCCAGTTATGCCCTTACCTTACTTGAACAGTGTAGGATGTTTCATTGAGAAAGAGGCACATGGGACTACATGGCTAGGAAATGATTTTATGTTGATTATTCTCATGAATCAATGGAAGCATCTTCTCATTTCTAGATGTCTCAGCCAAGTAATTTATCGAGTATATCTATGATATGCTGACTTGAAATCGTTTACAAAAAAAATACTGGAGAAACCAGCCAAGCCCTGTGTCACATTTTAGTTTCCAGGCAGTGGTCTTGGGATGGTTCTGTTTATTTCCCAATGCTGTCTCCACTAACATTTTCCAAGCAATTTTGGCACATCTTTGAAAGCCTTTCAATGTAGAGTAAAGGTGAACTATCATGGGAAAAACTGGCGGGGGTGGGGTGGATGGTGGTGCTGTCTGGGGTTCATTTATTTTTCTGGTCCTTCATATAAAAATCATTTATTCAAAAATGAAATCTGCTCTAATAAAATTTGTTAACATAGAAGAGTACCTTTGTACTCCACAATAACTTCTTAGAGTTAATTCTCCAAGATTTAGGTTTAATATTCAACTTACTGAAGTCTTTATTTTTAAACCTGAATTTTCTTACAAATCTCTTCTGTAAATCAAGGATTTTTGTATCAATTAAGTTTGCTTCTACTTGTTATTGATTAGCCCTTTAGTAATTCAGGCTCAACAGATTGAATTGCCCTAAACAATTATTACTATTTGCAAGCTTGGATAATTAGATTGTCTTAAACATTTTAGATTGCATTCATAAATGTAACACACCTGCTTCTTATAAGCTCTTCAAATGGCTGGCAGCATGGACAGTGACTGAGCAAGCAGTCTTTCTAAACATGAACTCTTGCAAATCGAATGAATTGAAGTTACAAATGTCGAATTATTATCTTAAATATATTGATTATTTTTGTAATCTTAATCCAGTTTTTAAACCTTTCATCTTAAAAATCTCAAGTCAAAAACTAATACTTATAAAAATGACATCATTACTATTTTATAATATCTTCGAACACACCGTGCATTCTTTTCCCCATTTTTTTAGTTGTACATGGACACAATACCTACCTTTCTTTCTTTCTTTCTTTCTTTCTTTCTTTCTTTCTTTCTTTCTTTCTTTCTTTCTTTCTTTCTCTCTTTCTCTCTCTCTCTCTCTCCTTCCTTCTTTCCTTCCTTCCTTTCTTTCTTTCTTCTCAGGATCAAACCCAGTGCCTCACATGTGCAAGATAAGTGCTCCATCAACGGAGCAGCCTCCCCACTGTGTTCTTTTAAGTGATATATATGCAGAGAACAACCCAGTGATCACAGCTGTTACCCTAAACTTAAATATTCATATTTTAATTTATTTTACTATTACAAAACCCTTCTCAAGTTTTCAAATCATATGCTTCTCCTAAAGATACAGAACTAATGCATGAGCCCATTAGAGATGATACATCGGTAAGGTTTAAAGCCAGGAACCAGGAATGGTCAGATCAGATTCCAGAATGATTGTTCCAGAGTCCTGGTGGAATACCCTGATTCTTTCTGCTGTGTCATTGGGGTCCCCCCCTGGGGGGGCCTCTTCTCTGGAATTTCACTTCATCACACAGTAAACACACAGCCTCTAGGTTTCTTACCTCTTTCTATATCTGATTCCCTTTATTGCCTAATTGGTTCAAAGATCTCCTCCCTGCTTGAATAATTTCTGCATGGTTTCCACATTTTTCCTGACTCTCAGCTATATGTCTAGAGTTATTTCACAAACAAATAGCAATTCCCCATTGAGAAGCAAGTGACAAACCTGAGCCAACTAGTTTTGAGTAAAGGAAGGGAATTTATTACTTCCCATATTTGGGCCTTCCAGGAGTGCTTCAGGTATGGCTGGATACAGGAGCTCAAGCCATGTTAAAGGGATACTTCCATTCCTCTCAACGCTGTGCTCCTCCCCTCTGTGCCAGCTTTCTTCTTAAGCAGGTAAAAATGAAGCAGCATTTGGAAGCTCAGGGTTTCATGTACATTTTTGCATTTTTCATTCTTCTTAGCATCTCTCCTATGGTCCTGTAAATTTGGGAAGCGCTACTTTAAGCAGAGCTGCAGAGCTCATTCCTGGACATCATAGCTGCCAAGATGTTCATGTACCCTGTGACTGTCAAAGAGCACAGGAGAGACAGCACTCCACCACCTGTCCCCACTCCGGCATCTCCTGGGACTAATTTTCCTTAGAATACATTTCAGGACTCATTGACCTAATCTTGGTGTCTCCTGGCCCTGTGTACTTTGGATTTGGGGGACAGATCCAGAGGTAAAGGAGATGTGGCTGGTTTTCCAAGTGCAGGGACAGCCTTGGGTTCTGACACAGACAGCTCTGGGGAATATCAGGTCGCTGTTACTGGACATGGGCTTCTCCAGGCCCCTCACCCTTATCTTGAGTTTCCCCGTCCCACTTTTCTGTGGAGTCCATCACTGCCTTTTTCTCTGCTGGTCCAGCTCAGTCACAGGGATACTCTGTAACTCAGGGTTCGCCTCCCAATGTTCCAGACACTGATGTGGGAAGGATGTGTGTGTGTCAAGTGCCACATGCCCCTCTGGAATCGAGTATATCAGTGTTGAAAGGCCATGGTGGAGGGAGGAACGGGTACAATTTCAAAGCACTAAATCTGGGCCTTGGATTCATGGGCATCTGTTACTAACTTCCCTCTCTCCTCCCCACCAGCCATGCCCCTCTCCTATCAGTCCCCCTTTCTTCTTTATCAGATTATAAGACGTTTTTAGATACACTAAATTCCTAACTCAAAAGAGCAGATGTAATAAAAGACTCATGGGATTTTCTTTTAATCGTGAGGAAATTCGAGTCCATTTCCATATGTGACGCTTTTCCCAGTAGAGCCTCATGTGGTCGCCAGGCTAGGTGAAACTGAGGCACAGAAGTTGTGACCTGTCAACGAATTATGCGGGGAGGCAGCTGGGCTCAGAACCCACAGCTGGGGGCGAGTCAGCAACAGAAACTCGCCCTGAGTCTCCGCCACACATGAGCTCAGGAGATATTTAATAAGCACTCACTGCTGCTCTGGAGACCGAGGGGACATGTCCCCCAAGTGAGCTTGACATTGCTGCAGTGCCTTCCTGACTGTTCTAACAGTCTCAGTTTCCTCATGCTTTAAAAGGGTGGTAAGCACCTGCTGGAGTGACTCAGAGGTGGTAAGCAGTTGGCCTGTGCTCCGCGAGTGACCGCATGATATCGTAGTGAAAGGCGGAAGGATACAGACCAGAAGGAACACTTCTGAAATTGGACAGTCTTGCCTTTGCAACTCAATTCCCACCTAGACTGCACGCCATTGATCAGTACACTTGTTCCTTCAGCCTTGGCTTCTTCATTTGTGAAATGGGCAGGATAACACCTACCTTGCAGGCATGATGAAAGAATTGGAGAAATATAATAATGTATGTAAAGGTCCAGGCACAACGGCCGATTCAGAGTAAGTGCTTCGTAGTTATCACTGAGCGAGCCCGGTCCATACTGGGAAAGTAGAACAAAACTTCGTGCAGCGACAAACAAGAAAACCCTCAGAGCTTAGGGAAGCTAATGCAAAGGAGAGGGGCCATTTAGGAACTCACATTAGAGGATGACCTGGAGAAGGCCCCACAGGGAGAATCTGAACTAGCGGGGAAGGCTGGGCCAAAGAAGCTGAATGACACGGGCCGAGTACGATGGTGCACGCCTATAATCCCAGCAGCTCGGGAGGATGAGGCAGGAGAATCGCGAGTTCAAAGCCAGCCTCAGCAATGGCGAGGTGCTAAGCAACTCAGTGAGAACCTGTCTCTACATAAAACACAAAATAGGGCTGGGGATGTGGCTCAGTGGCCAAGTGTCCCTGAGTTCATATCTGTCGCGCGCGCGTGCACACACACACACACACACACCCCCAAAAAAGAATTACCTGATTAAAGTTTGCAGGACCCTGGGGCCCTTGCAGATTCACCTTCACAAGTAATTCCCCTGCCCTCACACCCTCGCTCTCACAGCCTCATCCTGCCACTTGGGAATCACCTTCATGCCTTTCTTCTGTGTCTTTTTGTGGAATCCTCCAGGGTGGCTCTTGGAAGCCAAATGAGAATATCCACGAGAAAGGCGGTAAAAGCAGTTTTCACCAAGCCAGGCAGAGCTCAGGATGAAGAAGCAGGTGTCTTAGAAGCTGGTGGAATGGACAAAGTTTCGTGCCTGCATTCGTAGACAGTTCTCCTGGCTTTCGAAAACCTCAGCTGCCCAGCTTTCCCCAGGCTTCATGCCTCCCCTTTGCATGACTTTCAGCAAGACTTGCCATGGAAGGAGAATAACGTGGTTAAGTCATCGCTTCACCCTCAGATCTGGCATTCCTGGCGTGTGGCCTTGGACCAGTATTCTTGGCCTCCCAAGTCTTGGCTTCCTCCTGGGGAAGGGTGCCAAGTCATGATGATGTGTACCGAGGATTGACATAGTGGAAAGTGTCTGGCGTCACAGTCGGAGCCTGGCTCAGGAGTCTGAATGGCTGGATCCCCATCGGCTCCACTGCCTGCTAGCTGTGCAGGCATGTCTTGCTTTTCTAAGCCTCAGTTTCTCCACCAGTACAATAGAAAAACAAAAATACCTATCTCTTGCTACTAGATGGACTAGAGCAGTGTCATATTGATATCAGAAGCCCATTCCTGTGAGTTTCAGTCAGCAAATATTTATTGAGCACCTGCTGTATACCTGCCACCTCACAAATGAAGAAAATACAAATGAGTGGGGTGATGGGCTTGAGTAACAGGGGTGTCTTTCTGAGGAAGTGGCACTTCAGCTGGGATCTGAAAGATAGGTAGAAAGGGTCCAGTGTCCAGGAAGAGAGACAAGCAGTACAAAGCCCTGAAGACAAGAACAGTCTTGACTGAGAAGAGACAGAAGCTCTTGTGATCTGAGCCCATGAGTACACAGTGGAGAGGGGGAGAGGGGGCTGAGAGAAAAGACTGTGGAGGGAGGCCAGGGCAGAAGGCCTTGAGGCCATTGTAGGAGTTTGGACATTAAGTACCTGAGAGGTGATTCTGGGATCTGATTCACGTTCCAGAAAGTCACTCTAGTTGTCAGACAGAGAATGGATTGTGAGGAAGCAGAAGTAGAACACAGACCAGCTGGCCTGTTTTCAGTAACCTAAGCAGAACTGACGGCATCCTTGACTGTAAGGTGACAGGGTACAGAGAGCTGCATCCATCTGGATATATTTTGCAAAGAGAGATAACAGGACCCAATGCTAGATTAAATGTACGAAGGTATTGGGAGATGGGGAGAGAATAAGAAGGAAAAAAAGAATCAAGAATCATTGCTAGATTGAACTTGTGCAGCTGGGGGATGATCTCAATCGATTTGAGGGCTAGGAAATGAAAAATTCTGTTTTAGATGTATTCTGGGATACTGTTAGAATTACGGCTTACAATAGAATGGATAGGTTTCTGTTGAATAGTGCCACTTCCTTCCCTTGGCATTTTGTTCCAGGAGTAGAGTCCAGAAAATTCACATGGCAGTGTCTCTGCCTGCTCTGACCTCTGGGGAGAGGGGTGCATGATGGATCTTTGCCTGCACATTTGCAGCTTTAGTCCCTAAACTCGCTGTTCCTATTCCGCCACTAGGCCCTAGAAGGAACATTTGGCTCATATGAAGTTCCTGAGATGAAGGGGAGGGTGGGGCAGGACATGGCTAGCATCCTTGGCCTCCTCTCCTCATGGAAGCACCCACACTTTGGGGCAAGTATGTATCAGCCAGTTCATCCAGGTGTCAATTCAAAAGTGAAGGATGGAAGATACCTTTGGAGATGAGTCACATCCGAGGCAAAAGAGCTTTGAGACATTGTGACATAGGCTGGGCCTCTTCCCTCATGGTGAATATTTGTCTGCGCCAGCCTGGGCTGAACAGTGTGAGGCTTTGGTGCTCAGGATGTCTTTGTCTTGGCAGCTGGGATGACAGCAGCTCCGTCAGCAGTGGCATCAGCGACACCATAGACAACCTCAGCACTGATGATATCAACACCAGCTCCTCCATCAGCTCCTATGCCAACACACCAGCCTCCTCTCGGAAAAACCTGGATGTGCAGGTAAGGAGTGTGGTACTCTCCCAGGCTCCTCCACTGGCCCCGGCAGCCAAGAGGCCTGGGAATGTGGGCTGAGAAGCCCGTTTGGGGAAAGCAGAATCCCGAGGTTGGTGAGATGCTGCCCAGCCTCTGGCTCCCTGTGCACTCATTTCCCCAACTCTGGCCTCCACCTGTAAGGAAAGGGCAAGGCAATGGTGCAGTGGAAACTGGGTCGGAGGCCTCACCACTCTGTGTGGCCTTGGGAAATCACGTTTACTCCCTTGACATTCTTTTTATAAAAACAAACAAACAAAATGATGTTAGGCTCTACTGGCAGGTCTAGAGCCTGTCCCTCTTTGTCACAAGGAGCTACTGCTATCCATCCACAGATGTCCCATTTCTCAGGAGTAATGTGGGCAGAAACATACTGAGAACCCTGGGCCAGAAGACCAGTATGTCCTAGGCTGAGATTGGGAACGGTCTGTGGTTCATGTACCCCTGCTGATGTCCTTCATTTGGCCTACATTATTGTTATTCTTTTAGACAAGATTCCACATCAAATTGTTTTAAACTTCAATTATTTCACATCAAAGTGTGTTCCAAGTTTCTCTTAAAGAATCAGAAGCTAGCTGGGCATGGTGGCAGATGCCTGTAATCCCAGCACCTTGGGAAGCTGAGGCAAGAGGATTGCAAGTTCAAAGCCAGCCTCAGTAACAGCGAGGCCCTAAGCAACTCAGTGAGACCCTGTCTCTACATAAAATACAAAATGAGACTGGGATGTGGCTCAGTAGTTGAGTGCCCCTGGGTTCAATCCCTGGTATCAGTTTGTGGAGGAGGTGACAGTGTATGTCCTGGGGCAGGTTTGTATCAGCCAGTTCACTCAGGTGTCAATTCAAAAGTGAAGGACGGTACCCCCCTGGTTACCTCCCCCAAAGAAAGAATCAGAAACTATTGTTTCTTGTGGCAACAATGAACAGATGTCCAAGTATCCCCCCTCTTTCGACTCATGCTACAGCTGCCACCAAGCAGCTGCACAACTTTAACACACCCTTTTGGCCCTGGGGCACCCCTTGCTTGAAACTCCCAGATTTTGTTTCAAATAGAGTGCAGATTCCCACGGGCACTTTCCTTGCCCCGTGGCATCCTTCACATCCTTGTCAGCAGTTGGTTCCAGCGAGCCTATTGACTAGTTAGCAAGATGAAGTGCTGTCTTCCTGGCTTGTCCCCAACTTGGGACTGACCGTTATGAGGATGCTCAGTCATGGGGCACTGTTTTAGGTGAAGCTCTTTCATGACGGGGCCCTCCTCAGTAGTGGGAGCTACTGTATTGGATGAACCCTTGGGGAAATCTGGGACAGTCTCCCTGGGGGACCTGGAGGGGAGCAGAACATACACTGTCACCTCCTTCCACATCCTCTTCCCTTCTCAGCTGCTTTTTACTCTGTGCAGACAGAGGCTGCCTTGGAAATCCTTTTGCTTTCAAAGGTACCTCTTCTTTGCAGGTAGGTGCAGCGAAAGAACATGTCAGCATGATTCAGGGGAGGGGGCCAGTTCTGTCCTCCAGAGACAGAGATGCTGACTGTGTGGTGAAATGTATTAGGCGAACGCTGCTTTTAGAATTACCCGTTACTTCTTGTGTTATCACTTTAGCAACTATTGGGGAGCGGTGGTGATGGTAGGCTATGACAGTTGTATCCCAGAAGAGGAAACAGGGCATGGGGTTTTGCGAGGAGCTGGGGTTGTTCTTCATCCTCATCTGAGTGGTAGTTGTATAAGTATGTTGTATGTGAATTTTATGAAACTTATTTAGGCTGTCTACTTAAGATTGTGTGCTTCACCAAAAATCCATTTAAAAATATCAGACCAATAGAAATCTCAGGGACTCTTGGTGCATTCTACATGTCTATCACTCCAAGACCTATTTTTTAAATTTTATTTTAATGTTTTAAATTCAAATAGGTTAATCGGAAAGAACTATCCAATGAATAGTAAACCTCTTACCTCTCTTAAAACAACATCTGATCTGAATCAACAGACATGTTTGTGTATGTTTGCTATTCATTGGGCAGTGCTTTCCAGTAAGTCTATCTGAATTTAAAATATTAGAATACAAACTGAAAAAAATAGGTCTTGGAGTGACAGAAATACAGACGGCACCAGTCATCCCTGAGATTTCTATTGCCATGGTGTCTTTAACTGGATTTTTAGTGACATTCCCTTTGTTCCTGTCCAGGGAGCATCTCAAAATATTTGAATCAGCATAATTCCCAGCCTCCCGCCCTCCTCCCTCACACTCTGAGGAATGCTAAGGGCCATTACTCCCCTCTGAGCGGCATGGAGCAGCAGGGAGATGTGTGTGCACCCTTCCCAGAGCTGGTGTACCCAGGGCGCGTAGGCAGCACACAGGCTTCAGGCAAGTTGTGGGGTGGCTCCACGAGTGTCCATTGGAAAAACAAGTAGAGGACAGGCTGCCTGCCTGGCTTGCACTTCTGAGGAACAGGGATGCTATTGTCTGGAAAACATGAGGAGCAGCCTCAGGTAGTGATGGACAGAGCGGGAGGGGGAGAATGAGAGTGATCCCTGGGAATGGAGGTTCTCTTTGTCTTTGAGGGACTCTCTTCCCTCAGGGACATTGAGGAGGGCTGAGGGTGGCCCCACAGGACACTCCTGGCCAGCTCTCCCACCCCAGGTCTCTCATTGGTGGGCCATGCAAAGAATCCCCTGCTTGAGGCCTAAAAGCCTGTACAGGTGTCCTCCAGGAGAGCTGGTGAGTCCAGGGGCAGCCAAGCCATGGTGTGTGGGAGGAGGGTGGACCTTGATGTCAGTTGGTTTCGGGTCAAGGTCTTTACTCTGCCATCCTTGGATAAGCTAATCAAACTTCTCAGCCTCTGCCTCCTTATTCCTAAACTAACAGTAATTAGACCTGCCTTGAAGGATGAGTGTGGCAGCCATATGGACAGACTTTATCTGAACATGTTCCTCTCAGTGCGTGAGACTTGGGAATTGCTCAGAAGTCACTTCCTCCCTCCCTCCCTCCCTCCTTCTTCCTTCCTTTCCTTTGGATTTCCTGTCCCTTCGTTTCACTAATATCTAGAAGTTTATGCTCTTAATGTCTTTTGTTTGCACTTTCAGAGCAATTCATCATATATTTTGCAGGACTGTATTTTAGGGACAATGTTTTGATGGCAGAGGGTTTTAACACACATGCATCTCTCCCCTGTGTATTTATCTACGCATCTAAAGGTCCTTGACCTTCCAGGGTCTTTGCTCAGTTTTGTGGAAGGCACAATTCCTGGTGCCAAGGTGTGAAAAGCACATGTCAGAATTCCCTCTCATTTTCAATGCCTGTGAAAATCTCAATAAAATATTCAGGGGGAAAAAGATAATTCAGTATCAGTTTATTTTTTACTACTCTGGGGGAAGTAAAATTTTCAATTGTGTGTCCTCGAATGACCCTGGAGGTCTTTGCACATCCCCTGGGTGTGGTATAGATTTAGGTGGAGATGAGGCGGGGCTGCTGCTTCTGCCCACCTGCTGGGAACTACTGCTAGTGACTTTGGGCAACTTACTTTTCTTCTTCAAACCTGTATGTATTTTCATGGTCTGTAAAACATTGATAATAATACAACCGCTGAGGATAAGATGTATATGGAGGGACACAGTGCCTGGCAAGACAAGTGGCAGGTGATGATCCTGAGGCCAAAAGTTATTTGTTATTACTGGGGCTCAAACTTAAGCATTTAGATGTGCAGGGGATTCAGGCATGAGGTGGGATGCTTGTGGCCCAGTAGCAGCAAGATAAGTGCCCCATTCACCTTCACACAAGACAAAAATGGGATAGGCCAGGTGCAGTGGCGCACACCTGTAATTCCAGCACTTAGGGAGTCTGAGACAGGAGGATCGTGAGTTCAAAGCCAGCCTCAGCAACAGCAAGGCGCTAAGCAACTCAGTGAGACCCTGTCTCTACATAAAACACAAAATAGGGCTGGGGATGTGGCTTAGTGGTTGAGTACCCCTGAGTTCAATCCTCGGTATCAAAAAAAAGAAAGAAAGAAAAAATGGGATAAATGCCAAAGGTGGATGACAGCGTGCTGGGGATTTGCAGAGGTAGGAGCTTTGGTAATAGAAAGAGCCCTCTTCTTGGAGCCTCCGCATATGGCCCATTGTGTTCACCATCAGCTCTGTTAAAAATCTGTTGATTCTCAACTCTGTTTTATACCCAGCCTAACAATCTCAGAATTGTGAAGTGACTTCCTCCAGGGTCACGCACAGCGACTGAGAGGCAGCACCCAGTACTAGAACTGAAGTCTGTCAGACTCCAAAGCCCATGCCTTCCTCCACACCTCACCGGGCTTCCAGCCTCTCAGGCCTCCCCTCTCAGAACCCTTCTGGCTTGTTTGCCACCTGTCCACTTGACTGTTAAATGACTAAAGAGACTTCTACCTAGAGGCAAGAAGAAAAGTCTTTGAAAGAAGGTACTCTAACAGTGGTGACAGCCTGCAGAGGCTTCAAGGGAAGCCAGAGGGAAGAACTCTGTTCAGCCTGTGTGGCTGGCCGGCTGGCCCTCCTGTTCAAGCTCTGGGCACGGAAAGGCTCTTGACTCAAAGGGTGCTGCCAGTCGTTTGGCACATAGCTCAGGAAGGACTTGCTAAAGGAGATTTGGCTCAAAGTTATTAGAATGCCCCTGGGCAGTTCAGAGTAGCACTGGGAAGGCTGTTGGCCTGGACCGAATTGTGGGGAGGTGATGGTCAGAGGGTTGTTTTCCCCAGAGGGAGGGAGTCTGGCCATGGCTCTCGTCCTGGTCCAGGGGCATGTGTACTCTCTGTGGTTGGTGGGCTCAGAGTTCTTAGACGTCCCACCCAGAGGCTAGGCTGGAGCTTCTCTAGGACTAGGATTGGAATGAATCAGCCGGCCAGCCTGTAGTATGGAGGAGATCTACTAAGTGTAGATTTTAGGTGCTAATGGGTATGCAGAAATTCTCATATTCTTAAACTTATAATTAAGAAAGGCTGTGTGGTATAGGGGTTAAAATGTGGGAATGGCAGTTATGCACCTTGGAATCCCATCATCACTTATTTCCTCATTGTGTGATCTTGGGCAATTTCCTTTTCTGCTGTGCCTCAGTTTTCTCATATAAAATTGACAATATTAACTATTCCTCATGGGTTTTTGATGAGGATTAAATTAAGTGATGCATATAACACACTTTAGCTTGGGGCCTGGCACTTAGTAAGTGCTACTTAGTTTACTGTTGCTTCTGCTGTTTTTGGAACCATTACAATTTGACTGGGGGAGATAGGTCTAAGAATTAAGGGAATAAATAATATAAGCACCCAGGATGTGGAATGTGCTAAATTTTCGGTACATCATTAGGTAGTATATTAGAATATGTAAGAAGGTGCTTAAATGTAACCTCCATACGTGTTAAGGATTTGAATTAGTTTGCTGCTGTATTCCCAGTGCAAATAATAATCTTGCCTGGCATTTAGAGGTTTCCAAAAAAATATTTAAGTGAATGCTTTCAAAACCAAGCTTTATCCTGCCTCAGGGCCTTTGCACATGCAGTTCCTGTGCCTGGGAATCTCTTCCCTAAACTCTTTGTCTCTTCTCATCCTTTAGGGCCCTTTTTCCAAAGGTGATAACTTTTGAGGGAATAACTCACCCCTCCCATCATCACAACCTAAATTACGTTGGTGTCCAGGATGTCTGTCCCAGATTCCTTGCTCATTTCCTATTAAAGAGTCTTTACAGTTCACAATGGCACATTTATTTGTGTTTGTTTTTGCACTCTGCCTCTCACTGACTATAAACTCCATAAGATGGCAATCAGTCTTATTCACAGATTCTCACACCATTCTTGGTGCCTGGTAAGCAGCAGGCCTGAATGTGCCAGAAGTGTTCAGAGGCAGGAAACACTGGGTGAAGGTAGTTGGGTTCATTTTCTACTCCTAAATGAAGTAAAATGAAGACTGGACGACTCACCTCCTCACTGTCCTCCCTTGGTGAGATCAGACAAGGTAGTTCTGTTGAAGTATGTGGGTATGTTCATACATTTACTGGCCGGGCCTTTATTGGGACCCTTGCTCCTTGCCCACAGAGGGGTGGGATCTCCCCTCTGTGTGTCCCAGGCCATGGCTACAGTGGGCCTTCACAGTCAGGGAGAATGTTGTTATCTCTGGCGCCTCCTCCCTGGCTGGAGCTCAGTATGTGAAGGAGGAGGGACCAAGCACATGAAGGCACCCATAGGTGGCTGTACTGGACCAGTGGAATTCCCACGGGGAGCAGGGGCTGGGGAGAGAGGTGGATGCACTTAGGTTGCCTGTCTGTCTGTGGTTTGTCTCATTCAGCCACGGTGTTCCATGGAGGAGGGGTTTATCATTGCTGCTGCACAACTTGCGTCAGGCCAGGTTCCGGCAAGTGTCCGTTTCTGGTTCCCACCTCACTGATGCTGTCTGCTCTTGGTCCTCGGGTACAGCAAGCATGGGACCCGTTTCTTTGTGTAGCCACCCTGAATGCGTTGCTGACCTGCCTTCCATTCACACAGCTGCTTCTCCCTCCTGGCGTCCTCCACCTGGCCTCAAAGCCTTCTGGTTTGCATTATGCCATTCAGGGCAGCAGATCATTAACATCACACTTCTGTCTCCTCCTGGGTTCCATGGTCAGAAGGTCAGGGTTCTTCCAAAGAAAGCTGACTAATTATATCCCTCATCAGAACAAAACCCTGCACAGGGGAGCCACTCAGTGCCCTATAAATGCAGCAATGGGAGCAGCACTGTTGCCATTGAGGATTTGTCTCCTCTCGGCTCCAGCTACGCTGAGCCTGGTGGAACCAGCGGCCACCTTCGCTTGCTAACCCAACCCCGGGTGTGTTGGGCTGTGGGCTGAGCTAGATCCCACAGTCCCCAGGCCAGTGGAGGGTTAGGAAGTAGCACAACAAAGGGAGCTGGCAGGGAGGCCAGAGGCTGGCTGGAGAGCTGGCTGCTGGGGTTGGAGGCTTGCCACCAAGTGGCCTAGCCTGTGGCGGAACTCCTGCCACAACTGCATCTGCTCTGCCGCCCCCTCCCCAGGGCTTACCCCTCTTTTCTTCCCCCAGTCCCTTTTACTTTCTTCCTTCACTCTCTCCTAAGGATTTCTTTATATGCTTTACTTTCCTTGGACCAAAAGGCTTTCTAACAAGGTAACTGGAGTACAAAAGTCCAAACTTTTAAAGTAGTTTTATTTATCTATTTTTTTACAGTACTGAGGGTTAAACCCAGGTGGGCAAGTGTTCTACTGCCGAGCTACATCCTCAGCTCTAAAAATCCAAACTTTTCAAAAGTAATTGTCTAATATTTTTTCCCCCTGCACAAGTCCAGTGTGTCAGACCATTTTTGTGTGGAGCGAGGGCCACCCTGGCCTGGGGCCTGGGGGAGCACTAATGCAGGGAGTCTCTGTTCACAGACTGACGCTGAGAAACACTCACAGGTGGAGAGGAATTCCCTGTGGTCTGGTGATGATGTCAAGAAATCAGACGGCGGGTCAGACAGCGGCATAAAGATGGAGCCCGGTTCCAAGTGGAGACGGAATCCTTCTGACGTGTCAGACGAGTCTGACAAAAGCATATCCGGCAAGAGGAACCCCGTCATCTCCCAGACAGGCTCGTGGCGGCGAGGCATGACAGCTCAGGTGGGCATCACCATGCCAAGGACCAAGCCGTCAGCCCCGGCGGGTGCGCTGAAGACCCCGGGAACTGGTGAGTAAGAGGCCGGCACCATCTTGGATCCACAGCTGCCAGTCTAAACACCAAAACCGTGGTAACTCTAGTGAGGACTTGATGTTATAAATTCCTTCCTTGGGTTTAATCACCCCTTCTCATAAAGGTTCACATTTCTTCCTTTTTCTAAGGGAAACTGGGTAAGCAGCTGAGCCCTGAAAGTAATTCAACTGCAGGGACATGTTGGTTTGTTTAACTGTACACCAAATTGGTTTAACTAGGTACCAGGTGACCTCAACGCACCTGGTGCAGGCTGTTCAACTACATATTGGTGCGTTGACTGTCACCCATGAGTTAGGAGATATGTGACAAACAAGGGCATAAGTACACCTGGAAGCATTAGGCACAGGCTTGCAATGGACAGAGGGTGAAAGGTTGGAAAAAAAGGCAGGGTCTTTTTGGCCCCTGGGCATATCAGCAATTGCTACCTAGTAATTTTTTTTTTTTTTTTGGTACTGGAGATTGAACTCAGGGGCACTCGACAACTGAGCCACATCCCCAGCCCAATTTTGTGTTTTATGTAGAGACAGGGTCTCACTGAGTTGCTTAGCGCCTCGCCGTTGCTGAAGCTGGCTTTGAACTCGCGATTCTCCTGTCTCAGCCTCCCTAAGTGCTGGGATTATAGGCTTGTGCCACCACGCCCTGCTAAATTTTTTTTTTTTTAATTTTTTCCATGTTTTTTATGGGTGCGTTATCATTGTGCATAATGTCCTGGGTACATTTAGACTGCTTCACAAGAGAGTAAAATCCTCAGCACTTCAGCTGATAGTAATACACTAGATTATCTTTATGGAAAACTCTCTCCTTGGCCTCAGGGTACTACCATCCCTGAGGGGAAAGTAAGCCCCTTCTTCAGAGGCAGGGAAACATCTGAAACACACTAGCTGGAAGGCAGACTCCTGGTTTGCAGGCTAACCTCTCTGATTTCTCTCTTAGGAAAAACAGATGATGCAAAAGTGTCTGAGAAGGGGAGGCTTTCACCCAAAGCCTCCCAGGTGAAGCGCTCCCCATCTGATGCAGGCCGTAGCAGTGGTGATGAATCTAAAAAGCCCCTCCCCAGCAGCTCCAGGACGCCCACCACCAACACCAATAGCTTTGGGTTCAAGAAGCAGAGTGGCTCTGCTGCTGGGTTAACCATGATCACAGCCAGTGGGGCCACAGTCACCAGCAGGTCAGCCACACTGGGCAAAATCCCAAAGTCATCTGCGCTTGTCGGTCGGTCAACTGGACGGAAGACAAGTATGGATGGGGCTCAGAATCAGGACGATGGGTATTTATCTCTCAGCGCCCGGACAAACTTGCAATACCGGAGTTTGCCAAGGCCCAGTAAGTCCAACAGCCGGAATGGGGCTGGGAACAGGTCTAGTACCAGCAGCATAGATTCCAACATGAGCAGCAAGTCCGCAGGCCTGCCAGTGCCGAAGCTGAGGGAGCCCTCCAAAACGGCCCTGGGCAGCTCGTTGCCAGGTCTAGTCAACCAGACGGATAAAGAGAAAGGCATCTCTTCAGACAATGAGAGCGTGGCTTCCTGTAACTCAGTGAAAGTGAACCCGGTCGCCCAGCCTGTGCCCAGCTCAGCTCAGGCTACTCTACAACCCGGGGCCAAGTACCCAGATGTGGCCTCCCCCACGCTCCGTAGGTAAGTAGGCAGAGCAGAGCTGCAGGAGGTGAAATGGCATCCTAGGTTAAGAATTTCCTGTTTCTTCTTGCTGGACATTGTGGTGCATGCCTGTAATTCCAGCAACTCAGGAGGCTTAAGAGGGAGGATTGCAAGTTGGAGGTCAGCCTCAGAAACTTATTAAGACCCTGTCTCAAATTTAAAAAATACAAAGGGCTGGGATGTGGCTCAGTGGTTAAGTAACCCTAGGTTCAATCACCAGTAATAATAAGAATAAGAATAAGAATAAGAATAATAAAAAATTCCTGTTTCTTAGTTAAAGTAACCTCTGTTTTTCTACTTCAGTCCTTGGATAAAGTTGTTCAGGCAGTTTCTGCCAGCAATTTTTTAGTTCAATGGTTATTTTTCCCTGTTGGAATGAAAAACACAAACCTCAGGAATCATCATTCTAGGTTCAAATCATGAGACCATCTTAATTAACCACCATGCAATCTTTCTTAACAACTCTACCTCAGCTTCCTCATCTGTAGAATGGGGATGATGATACTTCTCCCACAGTTCTTATAAAGTTAATCTTTGCAGCCAGGTCTGGCCATAGTAAACTCAACACTCAGTAAAAGTTCATTGCCGTCCAAGATGAGGTCTTGATATACTCTTAGGACAGGGTTAGTAGCCCAAGGGAAGCAGGTATTTTTTTTTTTTTTTTTTAAATCTTGGTAACTCTGTGACTGAGTTTCCTCATTGTGAGAAACATTGATCTTAGCTGGATCATTGTCTGTACATCCCAATGTTCTTTTTAATACCACATTACATACTTCCAATGTGGTCTCTGAAATTTTAACTTTCTTTAAAAACAACACCAAAAACCCCTCTTAAAGCAGAACAATTTCTGAAAAGGAGAAATTGATTTCCCATTATCTTAAAAAGGTATCATTTCCCCATATTTCCATACTTGGTGGAATTTCTTAATGTGGAAACAGTATTCACTGGTTTTTAATCGTTTCTTTTAAATTTTGCTTGCTCATATTGTCTTGTTGCTCATTGGATCATCCCCACATTGCAGCTGCATAGCTTAGAGCTCATTCTGCCTCCCCAGGAGATTTCTTGTCATAAGAAAGAATAAGTCCCTAGGACAGAAAACGAAGCAGTGAAAAATTAAAAACTAAATGCACATGCACATACTCGGGGATGAGCAGGAATGTTGAAAAGACTTCAGAAGCAACATTCCACAGGAAAGGTATAATGAAGCCATTCGCTGTCCTTTGTCTAGACTTGATCATTAGAATTTCAGTAATGATTATTTTTTTCGAGGGGGAAGGTTGTATTGGCCTGCTCTTTGTTGTTTTAACAGTTTGCCTTGTAAATGAAAATTTTCTCTGCTTCTTGTTTCAAGTATTACATGTAATATTCGTTCTTTGGTATTACATATTTCCTTTAGTAACTACAAAGGCATTTTACTAGACCCTTAGGCTAGTGTAACCCAATACATGAAAATGCATGCAGAGCCTTAGGTCTGCACTGAGCCCCTTTCAGCCAATTCTGGGTAAGTCTTACTTTCCCTAGTTGTTCTTTATTCTCTTGCTGCACATTAGTATGGAGAGTGAAGTGAAGTAGCTAAATCTTCAGATGATTTGAAGGACTCACACACAATAGATGGGACTTTTTTTGTGTAGTTATACACAGCAAGATGAGGAGCAATTGCATAAAAGATAGGAAAAGACGGATCCGATTTTGGTTTTCTAACAGTTATAAAAGAGCTTGGCAGTGGAGCGAGTTACCTGTTAGAGCTGAGGTCCCCATCACTGGAAGTATGTAAACATTCTAAAGCCAAGATTCTACAACACTGTGTTTCATTATCTGGTTTTCACCAAGGGAAAAGCCTTTCTCTTCTGTCACCAGATGCTGTGGTAAGGATTGAGGATTACTGGTTATATATTTCCTTGTCTTTACAAGAAGTACAATTTGCAGGACTGGAGATAACATAGGTCATCACTTTGAGTTGCTGGGTAAAACAGTCTATCAAAATATATAGCAGTTTCATCACTTTTCAGAGTTGCTTATTCCACCTTCTACTCTGGGTGGAGTAAAGCCCTTGCATTACTTGAATGTGACTTCAAGACATCTCCACTGTTCTAACAGAGAGCTCTGTGCCAATGGAAGGAGGGGGCCTTAATGCCATTCCCTGGACAGATGCTGCATTGTTGGTCATGGAGATGACATGAAGTGGCATTTTTGTGTCTGTTAGAGGCATGGTTTGTACCCAATGTGTCTGGTCTAATGTCTTGTGAACCCAGCAAGCTTCCTGTGTACGTCTCTTAACCTAAAATGTACATCTTTTTCTTTTGCCCTTTCCTTTGAGGATTAATCAGTGCAAGTGCTTTACCCAGGCCCCATCCCGATCATGTTCTTAATTCCTTGCATTGTGCTTAGTGACTGGAGTTGAGCTTTCTGTCCAGGACTGAGGGCCTGCTTTGTGTTGTGGATATGAAAATGACTTAAATAGCTCTTCTCTCTTGGATATTTCTTGGGCCAGGACAGTTTTCTAGTTAGTCTGTAGAAAGAAAGGGAAATGCAACCTTGGACCAGTGTGAATAGCCCTGTAAAGGAACCACCCGTTGGTTCAGAGAGGACCAGTGTCTCAGCTGCCGCCTAGAACTTGCAGTTGGCACCTGTGATAGGTGCCATGTCCAGGCCTGTGGCCAACTTTTTTCAATTCAGTAGGACAAGACGGTGCCTCCCTCTGCAGGGAATCTTGCTGCCCACTGTGTCCCACTCTCCCTTAGTAGCTTAGCACCCCTCGGCACTGGGTGTTCATCCCACACAACCCTTTGTCTCTTCACAGACTCTTTGGTGGGAAGCCTACCAAGCAAGTGCCCATCGCCACAGCTGAAAACATGAAAAATTCGGTGGTCATCTCCAATCCTCATGCCACCATGAGCCAGCAAGGTAACTTAGACTCCCCGTCAGGCAGCGGCATCCTGAGCAGTGGGGGCAGCAGCCCTCTCTACAGTAAGAACTTGGACCTCACCCAGTCTCCTCTAGCCTCCAGCCCCAGCTCAGCCCACTCGGGCCCCTCCAACAGCCTCACCTGGGGCACCACTGCCAGCAGCTCCTCGGCAGTTAGCAAGGACGGCCTGGGCTTCCAGTCTGTGAGCAGCCTCCACACCAGCTGCGAGTCCATTGACATCTCCCTCGGCAGTGGAGGGGGACTGAGCCACAATTCCTCCACTGGCCTGATCGCCTCCTCTAAGGACGACTCCCTGACGCCCTTTGTCCGAACCAACAGTGTGAAGACCACACTGTCGGAAAGGTTGGTGCTGTGCCCCTGAATGCTCCCCTCCCTCAGGAAGACACTATTTCCAGAGCACAGAGATTAGGTTAGGAACCCCAAATGCTAATTCGCCTTTGCCTGCGAGATTTTGTTCTTTCCAGTTACTGCTCTTTCACAGGGAGGCCAGTTTGGGATAGAGTTTAGCTTGACTATGCTTCCTGTTATCTCTTTTTCCTGTGGTTATCCTTGGTGCCTGGAGCTGCTAGATGTCTCTTCGGTGCAGATCTGTGCTCCTATTGAACTGGCATTCAGCCTTTGAAATCCTCCCATTTTATTCTGTTTGTTCATCGGCTACTTCTTTCCCCTCCCACTTGTAACTGTGCGAAGGGGGCTGCCATTCTAATTCAGCCATGGGACGTGTGGCTGCATGTTCATTGGGCTACTGGTAGATTTGGTATTGTGGCAAACAGCCTCGTACAGAATTGCCACTGGCCATAGTGACAGAAAATCAAGAAACTGAAAGTGTCCTCAGAGCCCTGGCTTTCACTGCAGTGGTGATGTGTAGCCAGTTTCTGCACTTGGGGAAGGAACCCGAGATCCACGCTAGGAAGGAGGAAAATGTTCTGATCATTGTGTGTAACAACGCTTCTCCTTTTCTTCAATCTAATGTTCCTTCTCTTGTTTTCTACCTGCCTGGATTTCTAGCCCTCTCTCTTCCCCTGCTGCTAGCCCTAAGTTCTGCAGAAGTACTCTGCCCAGGAAACAGGACAGGTAATGATGTTGTAGGCCGGGGCCCCACACGGTCTCCCGGTTCCTCTGCCTGTCTGTTGTCAAGCCAGATGTTTTGTGCAAGGCTGTTGGCCTGAGGCTTCTGCTCGTGTTTGTGGCTCCAGTGTACTCTGTGACACCCAGACATGCCAGTGAGGGTCTGTTCTGCTGTCTGAAGCCCAGGGAGGTAGAGTTGGGCTGGTCCCTTCATTCCCAGCATAAGAAGGCCACCTCAAAATCTGCCCCTTGACCTGGGGCGGCACAGGCTCTCCCTTGCATCTCCTGTGGCCTCCTGTGGCATGTTCCTGCCCCTCAGCTTCCTGCCATTGCCTCCCCACCTCAGCCCAGAAATGGTGTACCACCCACCGTGCAGCTTGGCCCTCTGCTCTGTCTGCCCCTCCCTGTGCAGCTGGCTCTTCTCCTTCCAAGTCCTTCCCTGCAGTTTGGCTCCTCCTGTCATGCAGACTGTTGTGTTCTATGTGCCCCTCTCCTGTAATGATAATGAGAAGAATATGCAGATTGTGGGAGCTTGTGTTCACCCCCAGCTGTGGGTGGGCCTCAGGGTTGGAAATTGACCTTAAACTTGTGGAGGAGCAATGGCTTCGCCAAACATAACAAGCAAATGTTCTTTCATATTAGGGGGGGAAAAAATTAATGGAAACCCTCTTCACCCCATCAATAGCAAAAACTTTGTTTTTGTCAGACTCACAAACCAAGCCTTTAAACCCTGTTCTTTGGAAATCCAAATGCCTTGACTCTATCAGCCAGCAAGTTGTAACATGCCCTGACTCCAGCCCAGGGCTCAGCTTCCAGCTACGCCTTTGCTGGGCAGAAACAAGGAGAAATTGAGAGGGACCTGGAATTCACTTTGTTATAGATGAATTTCAAATATGCAGACTGCTGGCCCCTTGAACCCCTTCAACAAGTCCCTTCTCCCTCTTGAAGCCATTGCCAGTGGCATTTAGGAGGCGGGTCAGAGTTAAGGGTGCAAGGAAGCTGGTATTTCTCTCTCTGAGGAACCAAGGTGGTGGTAGTGCAGAGGTGGGCGGCAACGGCTCTGCTTCAAGGTGTGGCAGCCCCTGACTTTGGCTTTGAACCTGTGGAAAAGGAGAAACAATTGGGGTTGAGCAACTCAGGCCACCTGGTGACTTGGGGTAAAGTATGTTCTGTGTCAGCTCAGGCCCAGGATGGGGCTCCTTTTGCTTTCCTGGGTGGGGATGTGTTGCATGCAGAGCTGGATAAGAGGGCGCTCCCTGGTGATGGGAGTCTCTTCCTCGGGGCTCTTCGGCCCCTTCCTCAGCCTTCTCCCCTTCACCTTCCCTGCCTCCTCTGTGCTTCTCTGAAGTTCTTCTTTTTGTTTTAACTTTCCTACAGTGACCCGCACCTTGATAGGAACACTTTGCCTAAGAAAGGACTCAGGTATCTGTCTCCTTGCACCCATGCCATCTGTTGTGGCCTTGGAGCTTGGCTGTGTGGCTCTCTCATGGCTGGTGGGGGTTTGGACTGGTCTGGGGATCCCGCTTTGGCCACTGCAGCAGGACCTTTTGGATGACGGCTCCTGTGGATCCCACTAGTTCTCATCTCTCCATCTGTGGCTTATTTGCTTGAGCAGGGGCGTGTGTTTCTTCAGGCTTAATGTGATAAAATCATCTCATGACAGACATCCCTGGGCAAGCCCAGAGAGCCACCACTGCTACCGCTGGGTGCCAGTGGCTTCATCACTGAGCACTTCACCTCCACCATTCCGTCCATATGGCTGTCTTCTAGCAGAAAGAGCATGACTTACAGCATGCTGATTTGTTAGCACAAGAGTCAAGGAAAAGAGGGATATTTCACTCTCTATTTAAAAATATTTAACTTTTTGGATTATTTTTAAAAAATGCTTAAGACAGATACCTTGCTCTTGTCTAGATATTCTAATTGTTAACTGGTTGGCTTTCAACGCCCCCACCGAGACGTGGTGAGCGTGTGTGAAAATAAAGACTACCAGGAAGGACTGTCCTTCCATATGTACTCACTCATGGCTTGGGCTCATTTTCAGGGCCCATCCTGGTAAAACAGAATGCTGTAAGTCACCACTGCTCACCCCATCCACCTCACTGTGCCAACCCTAGGAGCTCCAGTTTGCTCCTGCCTCCCCCATGGTCTGACTGTCATCTCTCCTGCTTCCTAAACACCTCATTCTTCATAGCATCAGCTTCACCCTGAACTAAGCATTAAGTGCTTTTGCCTAAAATGGAACTTGGAATGCGATGTTTCATTGCTGTTGTGTATGTCTGTAGCTAATTAACCTGCAGCTCTTAAGACTGAGCGCATTTTGAACAATAGTAACACGAGGTAGGTATCAATGCTTCCTTTCAATAGGAGCCCTGAGTAAAGCCAATTCTAAGGATGGAAGGAGAGTGTTAACACCTCCAGATAGCCTGGGAGAGGGAGTTCAGCACTGTGGCCTTCAAGTCAGCACGGCCTTTGGTACTTGAGCGTTCCCATGGCGGCTGTGAGCACAGCTGGTCAGCAACCATGCCCCATGCTTTAAGCAACCACCACTCCTCATGTGAATTTGACATTGATGCCCCCACTATTGCCCCAAAAGAAAGCTACGTTCTAAATACTAATGTTTTGAAATGGTGTATTTCTGTAGCAGATCTGCCTGATCAAAATTATGTCGCTGTGGCTTTTAAAAATTGGTTTTGGGAAAAATTCACAATAGGGATCTGTGACAAGTCTATTTACAAGCAACTGGTATGGTTTAGAAAGTTGTATGTCCATCAACAATAGTAAAACCATTAAGGAAGAAGCATTCCTGTGTTCCCTTTCATTCTGGCTCTCCCTGTCTAGTTCACTCCCTCAACACACACTGATTGCACCCTCCCTGCTTTTTTTTAAGCTAAAAAGAATCTCTCTAGTTACCTAATCAGCAATCATTCCATAGTACATATGTGCAAAGGTCCTGGGCACTTCAAGAATTCTAGATGTTGCCAGCGGGTGCAAAGAAAAAAGCATAGATTTTGGAGTCAGAAAACATGGATTAAAATCTCAGCTCTGTGACACAGGACAGGGAGCTCACCTTCTTGGAACGTAAGATGAGAATAATCCAGGGTGTCATGGAGATCATGCCCATAAAGGCATCTGGCACAATGTAGATGTTTAATAAGTCATTACCAAATACATTCCAGAATACAGGAGAAGGTGGGCCACATGACTTCTGAAGACCCTCTCATGCGAATCAGTGCAGTGACTCGAGGTTCCTTCTGTGAAAACTTGTATGTGCTAGATTGCAGCAACTCCTTTGAGCATCAGTGTCCTCAGACCTCCCTTCACACATCAGCTTTCTAACATGCTGTGATTCATGGCCACTTAATTGTGCTGTAGAACGCAGATGCCAGGAGTCACCTAGCTGAAACTTCCTCAAGGCTCTCACAGTAGCTCCTTCTGGTGCCTCAGTGCTGTCAAGGTGGGGGTTTGACATGACACTGTCGTGAATCAACATGTTACAGTTACGCCCAGTGACGGCTCTTTTGAGCATTTACCAATCTTCCTCCCTTTAAGTATTCCCTCCAAATAGAAAGAATTATAATTTTCCCCAAATGCAGCCAAGTAGCACAAAAAGGTTGTTAGAAACTTCAGAAGTTTCAGGGTGTGTAGGGATCTGTTTTTTGTTTTGTATTTTTTAAACCAGTTATATATATATTTGTTATCAGCTCCACAGAGTTCATTTTCATAAATGTTGTTCATAGTTCATTCCAGCCTGGTTTCTGTCTGCCCAGGTATACTCCCACCTCCCAGCTTCGCACACAAGAAGATGCAAAAGAATGGTTAAGGTCCCACTCTGCTGGAGGCCTGCAGGACACTGCTGCCAATTCCCCTTT
The DNA here is from genome assembly GCA_004024805.1 of Geosciurus inauris. Lineage (NCBI taxonomy): Eukaryota > Metazoa > Chordata > Mammalia > Rodentia > Sciuridae > Geosciurus > Geosciurus inauris. Next base: position 170,194 of record PVHX01000947.1, read on the forward strand.
TTCCTCTGGCTCCAGTGTGACTTCTCCTTCTGGAACGAGATTCAACTTTTCCCAGCTTGGTAAGTAGCTGCTTGTCATTAGCCATAGACTGTATCGTCATAGAGTGGAGGTTGTCGTGGGTTTTGAAATACACAGGTAGTCACATCCCTCCCATTGTCTCATCAGCCCTCAGCAAAGTAGTTTGCTTATAGGAAATAATAAAAGAAATAAAGAGACTAGCAAAGTTTTGGGTATGCCAATCATTTTCTTTCTGTGGTTGGTATAGGGAAGGCAAGCAGACCATACCATTCTTCAAGAGAACACATTCCATGTCTTAGACCTTTAAAGATGTAGGTTTTACAGCATATCCCATGCTAGGTTATTCTTGCTCTCTTATTAAGCTGGAAATAAAAGTGAAGTTTTGATTGAACAAGTCTTCTTGGAAATGCGTGCTGCTGACATAATGCTTTGAATGGCACAATGGGAAAGGAGAAGAATTTGTAACACAGTCCCTGCTGACATGTCAGTGGATTCTTTTCTAGAGAGACAAACACACCCACGCAGACCTATAAAACAGGATAAAAGAGAACAATCCAAAGCATTATAGAAAACCATGTAATAATAGAACAGAATCAGATAGCGAATATTATATACAGTTCGGAAAAGATTGGTGCCGGTGGGCATTATTGGCAGAGGTTTCGTGGAGGCAGTAAGGTGAGAGCTGAGCTGTGGAAGATGGGTAGAGGGGGAAAATATGTTTTAGCCTCATGTCAGTATTCAGAGAGGAAGCCTTTTCTGAATATGGTAAATAGTATATTCAGAGTCTTTGAGGATAGGTGTGGCTTGTAATTAAGTGAGGTTTAACTCAGTTTTGATTAACTAAATAGGTACCTCTGAAAATACTGTGTAATACTAATACTGACATGCATAGAATTTTTGTCAGAAAGCTAGTTTTAGCTAAGTGAATACACCCCTCTGTGTTGAAGCTCTTTGTACATCATTATTAAATGCTCCTCATCCGAGGCAGTGAGACCTGTGTTCATATTGTTCTTTCCCAGCCATAACTCTTTGCAGCAAGAGATTCTTGTCATGCACAAATGCTTCCCATCTGATCAAAAGCCTGGTTGGACTATTTTGGGCTTTTGGCTTTAGAGAGAATTGTTCCAGATGAGCCCAGGGAGTAATTAGCTCATGCCTGGAAGGTGACACTGGCTTGTCTGAACCTGCCAAGTTGGAACGCCGAGGCCCAGAGCCTTGCTTTGGAACTGACCCGCCTTCCCTCCCATATTTTTAGCTCTAAGTGTGTAGCTTCTAGGCTGATGCGCCTACCTTTTAGAAAATAGACAAGGGAGAGAAGTTGGCAGGAGCGCGTATGGCTGACGATAAGCAGTCTCCTCTTTGTCCCCATCTGGGATTTGAACAGAGACATGAATTTGCAACATTTGATTCCATTTCTTTCATCCCAGCGAGCCCCACCACTGTCACCCAGATGAGCCTGTCCAACCCGACCATGCTGAGGACCCACAGCCTGTCCAACGCTGATGGGCAATATGATCCGTACACTGACAGCCGCTTCCGGAATAGCTCCATGTCCCTGGATGAGAAGAGCAGAACCATGAGCCGTTCAGGTTCCTTCCGGGATGGGTTTGAGGAAGGTAAGGAAAGGGATTTGCCATCTCCTAAGTTACTCAGTGGCTCGGTAAGGGTCCACTATGCTGAGTTGACTCTGTTGGCCTGATACCCGACTTGTGAGTTCCTCCAACTCTCCCTCCTCCTCTGGGGAGGAGAACTCTGAATAGTAAGACCTGACTTTTAGTTTGCCTTTTAAGACTTTAGGGAAGAGGCTGCTGAAAACACGCTGGTGGCCCTTCACGCTGACTGAGTTCCGCTCTAGGCCTCTGTCTCTTGGACTAGGGCCATAGCTTCTTGGCATGCACTTCCATCCTGAGGCCCAGCCACTGGCTCACCCTCCTGGCAGAGTCACTGGAGAGTTTGTTCTCTGTGTTGACGGACCCATATAGCTCTGGGGGCTGGGCACCGTGCTTCTTTGCTCTGCTCCAGAATTTTCTGTGTCAAGTGCTACTTTTTTTTTTTTTAATTTCTTGCATTCAGTTTTACTGCTTTCCTTCTTTGGTTGCCAACTATGGCTTTTTTGGGTTGGATTTTTATGTTTTTTCATTTTGATCAGAATTATGGAAGAAAAGTTCTGTGGACAACTTCATCAGCCTCCTCATAACTCACCCCGTTCCTCTTTCCCTCTTCTGCATCACCCAAGGTCTGAGTTAGGGGGCAAATGGTCAAAGTGCTTTCGAGGGATACCACCCCCACCCCCAAAGACTAGGCACATAGGACAGTGAAGGCAGACCCCAGTGACCAGTGAATAAGAATATAGAGTCAGACCAGCAGAGTTTAAATTCCAGATCCTCAACTCCTTAGGTATACCATCCTGGGCAAGTTGCTTCTTCCGTTTTCTCACTGATAAATTGGGAGTAATAATAGTATTCAGCTCATGTAATCATAAGAATTACATGAGATAATACATATAAATGTTTATGCAATAACATGATTACATGTCATAGCCTCTAGACACAGATATAGTGTTGGTTTCCTGTCCACTTAATGTCTCCAGCCAAAGATGGAGACTCTGGGACAAGCAGAGTCGGCTAGGGCCGTACCTCTACTTGTGCTTTTATTTTTTTCCTTTTGCCATGACAAAAAACAAAAAACAGGGAGCAAGTCATAGGTGCTTCCTTCTGCTCCCAGTCCCTGAGTGGAGCTATATGACTAGCATCTACCCAATAGGAAAGAACAAATTTGTGATTATTTAGGAAATCCCAAACCAAAGGGAAAGAAATACAAAGGCATCTGCTTTCGCCTAGTGTTCTTTTAAACAAAAGTTTTAAAGAATGCAGTTATGGAGCAGTTGCTCCCTGGTTAATCTTGGCGACTTAATACTGTCCTGGTGATTTATGTATCATTTGCATCCATGACATCCAGTGCACAGACACGACTCTCTAAATCCATATATGGGAACCTACAGGAACAGAAGACTAAGGAGAGGAGGAGCCTGAGTTACTGAGGGTATTTTGCTTGATTTAAGAACTAAAAATGAATACTCTAGCCTTTCCGAGCAGTCTAGTGGAGGAGACATTGACCCCAAGGTGAAGGAAAATGCAGTCTATCTTGAATGTTTTCTGGTCCCCTGCTAGCTGAGCATGGCCACCAAGCATTTCCCAACCTCCCTGATGACAACTCACATGTGGAGTTTATCCTACACTGCATCCATCTCTGCCCTGTGTACACCTGAGTGAACCACGTTCAGTACTGAAACTTGTCCAAACAAGCACACTTAACCTCAGAAAGTTCTGGGACAATTCCAGTATCATCATCAGATAGCTTTTATTTTTTTCCATCTGGAATCAAGCTGTCAGGCAGCCCAACTGTGTACTATTTGGGATGTCAAAATGACATTGATAAAAAGGGCTTATCCACAAGCAATATCTAGATTTTTGTAAACGTGATGATTTATGGTGATGAGGAATTCAAGCACAGAGGTAAAAATCAAACGTTGGAGGATTGGAGGGACTGCTGTCAATGTACTTGGGAACATTGGGAACATGTAAGGTTTTCATCTTTGAGGAAGTTTACTATCATTGATTTTGTTTCTTCCAAGACAGTTAACATTACAAAACAAAATAGAGCTTGTGTAACCAGAACTTTTTAATTCCCCTGGATGCAAACTTTTTTTTTCACTTCTCACATTTGTACCAAATAGAACCTCTTTATAATATAGTTGGGTTTATTCTATGCCATAAAGCAGGATAGAAATTTAGGAAGAATTAACACAAGTTATTTGTGTGAGGTGGTTGTACGTTTGAATCAATACTTTCCATTTTGAAGGTAGTGGGAATCATAGGTCTGTAGGTTAGGTGCAGGTATGGCCCAGATACAACCTTTCAAAATTATTTTAGATAAATTAATTTCCATCAGAAAACACTGCAATCTCCTAGTAGCTCGGGAGGTTGAGGCAAGAGGACCGCAAATTCAAAACCAACCTCAGCAACAGCAAGGTGCTAAGCAACTCAGTGAGACCCTGTCTCTAAATAAAATACCAAATAGGGCTGGGGATGTGGCTCAGTGGTTGATTGAACTCAGTACCCCCGAGTTCAATCCCTAGTACCCCTCCCCCCAAAAAAAGAAAACACTGCAATCTTAAAATCACCTTTAGTAGCATATACTTCAAGGAATGCTGGGTGCGTTTTTAAAATGGTTGTCCTTGCAGAAAACAAACAAACATTATTTTACCATTCATGGCTAAGAGCTACTACAATCTGAAAGCCAAAAGACCCCCATCCTGTCAGTTCACATGGACTCCCCAGCAGCAGAGCAGCTTAGTAAGGAGGAAGTCTTATACTGCAGTGTGCTTGTGTTCCTATCCCTGAGTCACTTGGATCCTGTCACCTCCATGGTTAGCACTGTGACTTTGGGTAAGGGGTTTGACCCTGATCAGCCTGTTTCCTCTTTGCTAAAATGTGGAAAGTAATCATACCTGCCTCAGAGAATCAAAGTGAAGATCAGGTGAGATAAATCCTGGAAAGCATTTCACACGGAACTTTGAAAGGGGCTCATTGTAAGTACTTCATGAACGGTAGCTATTGCTGTAATTGTCATCTTATATTCTTTTCCCCAAGGGCCGTTTCTTTCATCTCCTTTTTTTTTAAATGACAAAATTGAGGCAGAAGTGACATGCAGCCAGAATGAGGTCCTAAGCCTCTTGAGTCCCAGCTCTTTTTTTTACTCAATCCTCCCTTCACATTTGATTCAGCTAGGTTTGTTTGTTTGTTTTGTTTCCCCTCCACTTTTCTCAGGCAAGGTCTACTCCTTCATGGGTGTTTTCTCTGCTCTTTCATGCTTCCTTTGCTGGCTGAGAGGCAGAGTACCATTTTTTCTCTTTCCTTCCACAGTACCCAACTGTGGAATGAGAATTAGAGGATGATGCCTAGGTTCTCTCCTTGCTCCTGACTAGCTGTGTGCCCTTGGCTACATCACTTGACCACTCTGGGCCTTGATTTTGTCATATTCTATTTAAGGATAGAAACTCCTGCACGGTCTGGGATTATTATCTGCAAATTCTCTGTGATAATAAGGATCATTCCAAATAATAGTATAAATAAGAAAATGCTTTAGTTAGTAAAAGTGTATATATATGGTGTGTGTGTATGAAGGGCAGGGGAGGATTGATTCCCAAGTGTGACATCAGAGGCATTTGACTGCTTTATTAACTTGAATATGCCCAGTCATTTGATTCTGTCTAGAGGCTCTACATTCTGTTTAGATGTCTAAAGCATCTCTCTTCTCAAACTTCAATCCTGGATGTTGCCTATGCATAGATTACATAAAGGGATTAGGTAACTATTCTAAAATATACTGAAGGACTTTTCAAAACAAACAAAAAGAAAAAAACAAGAAACCAGCAGACCCAGTCACCAAGGGCAAAGTCGTCTCCAGATTCAAGATCCTGTTCTTGAATTGATGTGTGAGACCTTAAGCAAGTTGTTTAACTTGTCTGAATTTCAGATCCCTCATTGGCAAAGACAGCCTAGATATTCTCTGTGGTTCCTTGAAGCTGTAAAAATTTTGGAGGCACAGGTACAAAGAAGATAACTACATGGCACGCTTTGGTTATTTTAGTTCCAGAAATCTTGGGCATTTTGTCATCCAGCAGTATCCATGCCACACAGCCAGGCTCTGACTTGCTTGACTCCGTTCACTTGGAAGAGGTGCAGCTGCAGTGGCTCAAGCCAGGCACACCTAGTTTTGGGTTGACCCTGGAAATCATGGGGTCTGTTTGGACCACAGCCTTGCCCTTGCTTTTAACCAAGTGAGAGGAGTTAATCACGGAGAAAAATAGTGGACTGCACCTCGAGCCACCAATTGTACTTCTCTGCCTGTGGCCACGAGCCTGCCCTGAGTTGCTGCCTAAACTCCATCAGTGAGTTTATGTTATAAAATATAGGGAGATAAGAGAAAGCACTTCCATTTTCCAGCAGTCAAAGGCCATATGCAGCCCCAGGTAGCCCTCTGGAGCTGGCCAGTGGCAGGGATGTCATTCCAGTGGCCATGTGTTGCGCGCATCTCACCCATCCTGACCCCCAAAGGAGTCTGGCCACTTCCTCTTGTGTCACGGAGTTAAGTAACTTACCCTTGTGGAACATTAGGCTGCTACTTTGGGACTTCAGAGGCCTCTGTTAATGGGTGGACACGTTAACACCAAAAGCCATTTTTGGCTGTTAACACCTTAAACTGAGTTTTATAGCTATGAGTCAGATTTGTCATGGATGGAGGAAGAATGGAAGAAAAGATGTAGAACTCAGGGCATTGCCAAAGAGGAGGGATGGGAGTGATGGAGTGGGGTCAGCCTTAGAGGAACAGGCACCTGCTGAGTGAGAAGAGTCCGGGATAGCAAGCAGAGAGCTCTGTGGGTAGAAGATGCAGGCAGCAGGCAGGCAGTGAAAGGCTTCCTGGAGAGGGCATTGTTTGCACACTCCTTATTTGGTTGGTCACCATTTAGAAGCATCTCAACCAAGAGAACTGCATGGGCAGAAAGACTCCAAGGCTGAAAGGTACAGTCTAGGTTGTGATTAGGAGAGAAGGGACGGAGTCATAGTATGACAGGAACAAATAAAGGAAGAATAGGAGGTCAGGGAAGGTTTATTGGAAAGACCAGAGACAGGCATCCAAGTGTTAGGCTGAGCTGTTCATTTGGTGGTTCATTGGCAGGTAGCTTTTATGCTGGAATGAGCTCACATCTTGGGTGGTAAGTGACTGCCATGAGTGCATGGTGAAAATTTCTTCCTAGAGTTCTGCTTCAGGCTGCAGGTTTTTTCTCAGTGCAGAAGTATAGGCATCCCTCCCGTGGTCAGCACAGCGGAGCCTAGTTCAAAGGTTTGAGAAGTCTGAATGCAGGAATAGTTGTGTCTTTGAAACAAGTTGTCAAGAAGTTACCAAGAGAATAAGAATCTGGCTCCCTAAAAGAGAAGGCATCCAGAACACCTAGACCTAGAAAGGCCAGGCTTTAAAATGAGAATAATAAAATATCTCTACTGGCTGTAGGGGTGATAAGGCTATACAAGAAGGTTCTAAGTCAGAAAGTACTAGTCTCAAACAGAAAAAAGGAAATGATTTGCTTGTTACTTTGCAGACACAATAGAAATTGAATGCAGAATCTGAACTTCAGGGGATGTTTTGAAACCTCACATTCTGCTTACATGGTCATCTAAAATGAATTGACTGTGGCCAACAGCCTCTTAGGTTCAAACTGATCTGTTCATCTTTTTGCATATACAAATGACAGATGCCAGCAGGGTATAAAATATATGTGTAATGGAATCTCAACCCTTAAAGGACTAACATTAGGGGAAAAGTGGAATAAAATATACCAGAACAGTAGCAGTTTGCCTCTGGATAGTGGAATTACGAATTACTCCAGGCTACAGCAAGGGAATATGCTTCTTTTTTCTCTTTATTCTGTTTGTGCTAGGTACTGAACCCAGGGCCTCCTGCATGCTAGGCAAGTGCTCTACCACTGAGCCCCATTCCCAGCCTCAGCAAACTATTATTTCGCCATGACCTGTCACTAACCCAGGTCAAGGTGAGAATAAACCATGCTGAGTCTGACAATGTCCTCTAATTCTGATTTCCCACTCCCTGATTCCTTTTTTAGTTCCATAGCAGCCAACTGTGCGATTTACTTTGTTTTTTCTTTTAATAGTTCACGGATCCTCACTCTCCTTGGTTTCCAGCACATCGTCCATTTATTCTACAGTGAGTATAAATCAATACTGTTGGCTATGATCACGAGAGCTTGGATTCCTTTATCAAATGTGTCAAGAACAAAATACAATAAGCATTGCTCCCGGAGAGAGTATTTCCATTATAAGGGGATCAAATAATTAGGGAACAAGATTTGAAATTCACAAGCAGCTATTAATTATAATATACCAACCAACAAATCAGGAACCAACTATTTTGTTCACGTGGTGCTTTTGTCAAAATGCATGAGAAGCCTCGGCCACCTGCTGGTAAACATGGAAAAGAAAGGCTTTGAACAGTTCATTAATCCTCTGTCTGCCTCAGTTTCTTTTTCTGTTAAGTAGAAAGAGTAGCAGTTACTACCTTATAGAATTGTAATGAGGACTAAATGGTTTGAAGATTACATTTCACTACAATAAAAACTCCTGGGAGATGAAGAGTTTTTATTCCTAGTGCTGAGGACAGTGCCTAGCACCTAATAGGTTTTCAAAAAGTCAGTTTGAAAGAAATAAGAAAGTGCATATTTTATTTTAAACATGGTACAAGCACTGATAAATACTGGCTATCCTCACTGAGACATCTATTGAACAAGTATAATCCAACACATTTGGATTTTCAGTACTATAGGATTTATTCAGTAGAACTTACTTTTTATAGCTGTCTACTATTTATCTTAAAAATATTAATTTGGGAATTCCTACAGGAAAAAACATTGCTTTGTTAAGCCTTTAGCCCTTTAATTCCATGGAAACACATGCTTTAATCATTGAGGTGTTGAGAATTCTGGGTTTCTGGGTTTTGTAACAGGACGAACTGTATGTGGCTCCTTGAAAATAAGAGACCATGCCAGAATCAAGTGAAAGAGATCAAGGCCTCATTGTTCCTTATTAGCGGACACTTTGGTGATTGCTGATATGGTCTGATTTGAAGAGCCTAGCAACTCTCACTTCTGTTCCTACATACCTTAGCCCTCCAGCTTCACAATTCCTCTCTCTAGCTGATCATCTTGTCTGAAATTTCATCACTGGCTCCTTGCTTTCCTCTGAAAGGTTTTATATATAGTAACCATGGGAGGGGTTATTTAAACCATGTCTACTAAGAAAGCCCAGAGATGGTCTTCCAGCTGTCAGTCAGTAGATAAACAAGGTTCTTTGTTCTAGAATAAAACTCTGGGATATAGGTACCAAAAAATGGTGCTTTCAAACCTACATTCACTTCAACAGTATTTACTGGCACTATCGACATGCCAGGCACTGGACCAAGCCCCGAGGATATGGATTAGGAGAGAAAGGAGCCTACTGCCAAAAGAAGAAGCCAGAGTCACCAGAGGGCGCCTAGGGATGTGGGACTCCAGGGTTATGGTGTTGGTACAGAGCAGCCATAGTAGTTGTTGCAGCGCCCCATATTTCCCCAGTGGAAAATCCAGGGGCTCCTGTCAATGCAGAGATAGGTAGATGCTTCTCAGAGGAGGAAGCATGACTTCTCCACCTGTGAGTATTCTGATCCAGGAAACCATCACATGTAATTTCTGGGACACCCCATTCATGCCAGCTGCTGGAAGCTCTTGCAGTAAAAGGCCTGGCTTCCAGTAGCTGCTGTTCCGGGTGTGTTGCATGAAGACAGTGTTTCCATGGCATTTGAAATTGACTTTTCTGAGTTGATATGAATTCAACAAATTACCAATGACCTATAATAATAATCTTTAATTTCAAGTTTATTTGGATGGCACGAAACCCAAAGTCTAATCTTAGCTTATTCTCCTCTCAACTTTGGAAAAATCACCATTATTCAGGATGTCTCATTTTTGCCTTCAATGTCAGGAATCTGAGCAAGGCAAACATGAGTATCTCTAGAATCTCTAACCTTTACTTAATCAAAGTCTCCCATTGACCATTCTTACCATTGCCTTCTCTGAGAATATAGATTGCTTTTGCAGACTTAAAAAAAAATAGACTAACGTGAATGTTTTCATGCTAGAGCAATCTGCCAGTTTCAAGAAAAAATTGCAATCTGACTAGAGTGTGCCACCACCTAGCCGTGGTGTGTGGTCCCTTAATAGCCTCTGAGAGGTGACTGAACACAGAAACAATGCTCAGGCCCTTTTGTAAATGCTAAGGTGTCATCTTTGGTCTCTTCAGTCACCACAGACTCAGACCAAGGAATTTGCTTACTAACTGAGAGTCTGAGGTCTCTAATTAGAGTATAGCAGCTTCTTCCCTTGAAATCTCTATAATTCTTGGAAATTCAAGAATGTTCTTCTATCTGAAATTTGCTTGCAATTTCAATTACAAATGAAAGAAAAGGCACCGTGATGCTAAATTATGGCCATGGAGAAGTCGTGGCCAACCCTTGGAGTAGAGAAAATCTGAAAGGCCACAGTGGCATCAGACTTGCTTTTTCAGTTGAGAGGGAAGAACGCTGACATTCCCAGGGGAACCGTGGAACAGATGGAGGCCCCGCAGGTACACACAGAACTCTCACATGTGTGGAAGAGCAACAGTAGCTGGGGTGGGGCGGGGGATGAAAAGCATGTAACTTCTGTTGGCCCAGCCTCAGAGACACGAGGGCGCAGTGGCAGGCAGTGGCCAAGACTGTTAAAACTTGTCAACAGAATAGCTTAAAAGTGGAGCTGGTCCTATGGATGCTTCAGCATGTGAACAGGCCCCCGGCAGCCTCCCATATGATAGATGGCTGTAACATTCTCACTATTTTCTTCTTTGGATCAGACTTAAGTCAGAGGACTTAGTTCTGGAACACTTCCTTGAGAATGTAGCTACAGTAAAAGAGAAAGAGCATGTGCTGGTTATGACCATAGGCCGACCACATTGCCTTGGATCACCCCAGCTCTGTCACTCACCAGCTGTGACCATGGGCAAATTACTTAACCACTCTGTGCTTCAGTTTTCTCATATGCCAAAAAAAAAGAAAGAAAGGAAAATAAAGCAATAGTATTAGTACACACTTAAAGGGTTATCAATGAATTATGAAAACAAAGTGCCTAGAACAGTCTTTGGCACATGGCAAGTGGTCAGTAAATGCTGTTTATTATTATCAGGATATAAGCAGTATGAGGTTAGAGACTTGTCACTTGTTCTTAGCTCTATCCCAGGATCTTAAAACATTGCCTAGGAAATGTTTAATGTTACAATCAGTAAATCAATAAATATTTAGTAGGTGGTGGTGGGGATGGATGGATGGATGGATGGATGGATGGATGGATAATAGACAAACAGACAAAGGGATGTGAGAATGTTGTCTGAGAGGCAAGTCTGAGCACTGAGATGGAAGCACCTTCTGAGTTTCTCAGAGGAGATTGTTGAGCTGTGTGACTTTAGGCAAGATACTGCCTCCCTCCAAACCTCAGAAGAGGCATACAAAAAACTACTTTATGGAATTACTGCAAAGATTAAGTCATTTGACCTCAGGTACTTAAAAATGAGTTGCTTTAGTTAGGAGCCAGCCTGGAGAGAGGAGATCTTGAGCAGGATCAGGAAGAAGGGCACTGGGGAGCCTGGTGTGAAGGGAGATGAGATAGCAAACAGCTGCCCACCTGCTCTCGCTTATGGGTGTGGGTCTGCAGGGTCTAATGAACCGTATCCCTTTTGTGCTCTGAACTATCAGAGGTACCCACTACAGCCAGATTGCTAAAAAGACTGGGATTATTGCTAGTGTACTTAGAGTGCTCACCAAGGACCCAAGGACAAAATAATGTCCTTATTGATATTCATTCCTATCCCTGGCTCCTAAATCACTCCTCTACCACTGAGTGGTGGGTGGAGAGAAGGGCAGAAATATTTCCAACATTTCCAGGAAAGGGCTCAAATCCTTTTTTTGTGGTTCTGGGGATTGAACCCATGGCCTTGTGCATGCAAGGCAAACACTCTACCAACCGAGCTTTATCCCCAGCCCTCAAGTCCTTCCTTATGAGTTTCTGTGGGAAGCAGGGGAGAGGCCAAGAAAGGTTCCTCCTGCAGCAGGTTCCTCAGCCCATGTGGCTCAGAGCATCTTGTAGTTTCCTTCTGGCCGGTACCTATGTCACCACCAACAGTCAGCACGGAAGGCTTCACCAGTAAGAAGAGTCACTGGTTCACCCTTAGTCCCAAGGATTGCAGGTAACTGAAGGACTTGAGGTGGCAGAGCAGGAAATGAAGGCCATGGTATCCTCACAAGCTGTGGTGTCACCAAGCCAGCTGAACAGGGACTCCTAGCCCTTCACTCTGATGGCTTTCTGCCCCACTCTGCTGCTGCTGTAGTGCCCTAGGAAGGTGAGATGAGGGAGAAAATGGGGCCAGAATCAACCCTTGCCCCCTAGATGGGCTTGCCAGATAAAATACAGAACATCCAATTAAATTTGAAGTTCAGATCAACAATAAATGAGTTTTTAGTGTATGTCCCCCATATTGCATGGGACATATTTAGACTTTAAAAACTATTTAAAATTATTTAGTATCCTGTGTTTTTACTCACCAATACTGGCTCATCTCCTTTTCACACATACCTTTTCCCAAGTACCTTCCTTTAGCCCATCTCCATGTGGAGGCAGAGTGGCTCCTCATAACCAGTTAGAATATTATTCTAATTATTTCTTATTTCTTAAAATGATATTCTGTTTGCATATGGCTTTTATGATAGATCCAACTTAGTTTACCCAGAGAAATATGCTAGAAAAGAAAATAAGTCTTCTAGACTTTTCTAAGTACCCCAATTTGGTGCTCCCCATAGGCTGGAATATACTGTTCTTTGCTTCTCAACTGGTCTAATTTCCCTTGTGATTTATTTACAGCCAGAAGAAAAATGCCAGTCAGAGGTAAGGAGCCATTGCTGGTTGGATTTCCTCTTTCATTATTAACCATGATTTCACCCAGCTGTCTGGAAATGGACTCCCCAAAGTAGGTAACCCTGTGCCTTATCATCTTTAGATTCGCAAACTGCGGCGGGAACTGGATGCCTCCCAGGAGAAGGTTTCAGCGTTGACCACCCAACTGACAGCCAACGTGAGTGCATCCCAGGGTGGGAGCTGCTGGGTTGGGTGAATGGGAGGCAGCCATTGCTGCCTTCCAAGCATTGCCTCAAGACCCCATCCCTGAATACTATAGAAGTAGCACCGTGTAATACAGAAGGACACTGACTTAAGCATCATGGATGTGACTGTCAGCTTTCACACGAATTGGCTCTGTGACTCTGGGCAAGTTCTTTACCTCCTGAGCCTGACTCTGCTCTTCTGTGTAGTGGGGGCAGTCCCCCTTACCTGTTCATGCTGTCATGTGATCAGTGCTTGCATTATAGTAAATGTGCATTAAAATGCCAGTTTCCCTTCCCTTCCCCTTTCTGAAAATGTCATTCTCAAACGGATGGAGGAATGGAAAAGGAAAGAAAAGGGTAAAAAAAAAAAAATAGAAATTCAGGGATCCACAATAAACAGTAAAGCTTCTCTGTAATTATGACATGCATGATTACGTGTTCAGGAGACATTGCCAACCAGCATTCAATTCAACAACTGTTTTGTGTGCCAGCTGTGCCCTGGGCACTGTGAGTTCAACAGCAAAGCAAGCACAGTACTGTCATCTTAGCATTCAGTCTCTGGTAGAGCAGAGAGACAAAACAAACAACTGGCCTTTGGCACGGTAACTAATATGATAGAGATAAGGGGAGGAGGCTGGGGAATGTATAGGAAGAGCACCACACTCAGTCTTGGTGGGAGTTAGGAGAAGTCAGAAAAGACTTCCCAGAGGAGGTGACATCTGATGGATGTCATGTAGGAGAGGGTTCACAGGGAGGACAGCATTCTAACTAAGGAGAGTAATCTATGCAAAGAAAGGCCAAGGGGAAGGTTCATGGTGCATTTTGAGCTGCAAGTAGCTTGGTATAATTAGAACCTAGAGCTTAGTGGGGGAAAAGAAGGTGTTAAGAAAGGTAAGGGTCAGATGTGAGTGTCTAAACTGTTAGACTGAGACCTTGGGCTCCTCCTGACATTAGGAGAGACCTGTTCGTGGATTTTAAGCAAAGTGCAAGGTGGTGTGGCTGGCTGTTTAGGAAGCTTTCTGGCTATGTCATGGTTCCTGCTGAGGCAGAGTAGAGGTCGCCCACCCCATCAGCAAATTTTGTAGACAAGCCCTGCTGTGAGCTATGACCCAGTGAGGGTGAAGCTCAGAAGGCAGAGCCTGAGGTTCTGGAAGGTGCCAACATCCCTTTGAGAAAAGGCTTCCTGCCCAGGAGTTCCCAGCCTAGCCTGAGACCACAGGCCAATGTGTTGAAGCCTAAGAGAAAGTATCCTATGTGACCCTTCAACACACTGTACAAATGGAAAGTGACTTCAAAGCTTGTCTCCCTGTGACTGGGACACTGAGTCAACACTCTAAAGTAATCATTTACCTGGAATTTTTGCCCTGGTGATTCCCATCTTAGCCTGAATCTACTCAAGGAAGCCATTTCTCTTTAAAGTCAGCACATGAAGTACATAGGACAGGACTTGACCTTAATTATAAGCTCAATAATTGGTAACTACCTTTATTATTATTCAGTCTCCCAAGCTCTCTTACCTTTCTGGAAATCTTTAATTTTTTTTTTTCAAAACCCTAACACACTGGGCCATTGTGTGTTCTGTAATCCTTTATTTTCTTAACCTCTTCTATCATCAGTAACACTATCAAAAGGACATCAAGCATTGATGTGAGAACTGAGTTCTGAGGCCTAGATCCTATTCAAAAAGTAGCAGCAGCAGCAACAGCCTGTGGGTAAATTATTCACCTTGGTAACCAAATGTGTGTATCCAAATCCAGAACTGCCTCCAGACCCAATAAGCCAGGATCTCCTGGGTACAATCCAAACCCATGAGGATTGACGGCAGCCCCCTCCCAAGTGAATCTGAGCTACTGTCCTAGTTAAGAATGACAGCTGTCAATTGCCACCCTTTATGAACCAACAAGTAGCCATCAATTTGCTTGTCCATGAACTTGGGTAAATTCCCCCAGTGACCTTGAGTTGCCACAGGGACCCTTACATTGGGCTATTTGCAAGAGCTCTGCTCTCTGTTCCAGAAGAGTCAGAGTGAGATCCCTTATATTATTCCAATAGTGTATTTTGTTCTTCATAAAAGCCATTGAACTAGTATTGTTTTAAAGTAAATATTTAGTCTTACCACACACCACCGACAGTGCTAACGTGTTTTATTGTCTGCCATCCTCTCACAGACCAAGCTGTGTTTGTTTTTCTAGGACAAACTACTCAAAGCCACCTTCTGTGAGTGTTTTTATACCACTTGTGTTTGTTTTCCCTGGGAATGTGAGAATGGGGCTTGAGGAGGAGGCTGTTGTGTGGCCGTGAACCAGGCTCCGCATGGTCTCTGCGGCCCATATTTTCACAGTTGCCCTCAGGACACAAAGACAGTCCTTTCTGCTGGCCAGCAAAATG
This sequence comes from Geosciurus inauris, assembly GCA_004024805.1. Taxonomy (NCBI): domain Eukaryota; kingdom Metazoa; phylum Chordata; class Mammalia; order Rodentia; family Sciuridae; genus Geosciurus; species Geosciurus inauris. The sequence goes on from PVHX01000947.1 coordinate 185,395, forward strand.
AGATTTTGTGGCTCCTCAGAGCTAATGCGGTTTCTTTTGGAGCTTGCAAAAACACTTTTCTCAGTAACTGTCTCCATGGGGTCAAGGTTTTCTTTTCATTTTTAATTTAATAGAAAATACAAATGCCCACAACTGGAATCATGGGTGGAAATTAAATGCAGAATTGAAAAAAAAATAGAAATTCAGTCATTTAAATTGAGCTTCTTCATTGCTCTGCAGTGCAAGGGTGCATTCCAGACATCCATGTCCTGACCCGTTGCCTTTGTCCACTGTGGGATTGTGTTGAAGCAGTTGGCTTTGGTGTTGACATGTTTTCCAGGTCAAACTAAAGCATGTCTCTTTATTTTAAAATATAGAGGTATTTTCTCCATTTTCAACAGAGAGGGAATACATTCAGAGAGAAACTATTCCACATCACCTTTCTGTTACAAGTGGCCCTGTTCCCTGCCAGCACTTGATCTTAGCCTCAAGCACCCCTGCTTGATGAAGTCTAGTAAGCAGAGCCTGAGTCACTTCTTAGGTCCCTCCTTAGATTGAGATGGCACTGACCCTCCTCAGAGACCACTCCATCCTTGAAGCCCACTTCCTTCCTCACTGTGTTTACATCACTCATCTCTTTCTTCCTCTAGAATTTTATAGCCTGATCAAATCTTGCTTCTTCTAAGATTCCTCCCACACATCTTGTACTGATCTTTGTTCTCATCCCTCCTTATCCCTCTGTGTGTCTCCTCCCCATCCCCATCTGTGTTCCAGGTAACGCATCTCCTCCCATAGTTGCTTGTTTCACTTTCTCATTTCCAAACCTCTTTCTTTCCCCACACTGCTTGTTCATCCCGGCATTTGCAATTCATCAACAGTTTGTAGACCACTTTCACCTGTCTTGATTCATGCAGTGCTCAAAATAACCCGGAAGAAAGTAGATGTTATTTACAGATGAGCAAAATTGAGGCCATTAGGATTAGATGATTTGCTCAGCATTATGGGTCATCAAACGGAATGAGGAGGAACACTGAGAACCTCTCACTCTAAATCCTGATCCCTTCCCCTGGACCACACGAGCACCTTCACCTAAGTGCTTCTCTTTCAGTCCTTTATTTGCTCATGCAACACATTTATCTTGTGGCAGCTTTGTGCCAGTAGGGACACAGGGAAGAAGAAAACAAACCTGTTGTCAACCCACACCAAGTGTCTGGTCTGACAGTTCATCTCATCTGCTGCCCAAATGCCTGCAACCAGAGGACTGTCGCTATTTCATTTATACAAATAGAGTTTGGAAGTTGGACAGTCTTGAAGAACTAATGGATTCTTAATTCAATTGCTAGAAATTCCTTAGCATGACTGCTTGAAAAAGCATCCTTTCTTCATTCTTGGTTTTAATGATGTTAACGGGATCCTCATTCAACCAGCTTTTCAACTACTTTCCAATCTGCATCCTAGGCAGAAGTTAGTAATGGGATGCAAAGCCACCTCTTACTCTTGAAGGAGGAGTTGCAGAGAAGGGGACATGCAGGAAAATGCCACATTTCTCAACTCCAAGATTCATGAGTTCCCCCTTTTCCCACATTGTAACATCTCTGAAAACTGGATGCATGTTTTAATTATAATTGGGCACATTTATTAAATGTCCTAGTGACATTTATTAAATGTCCTAGTGATATATAAAGTCACAGTTGTGTTCTAACAGAAGCTTATGAAAGTGCATGGAAGCCTGTGGGAAAGTCGTAACTCCTGGGGAAAGTGGGAGAGGTTTCTCCAGGGAGGTAGCAGATGGGCCTTTCAGTGGCTTTTTATTAACCAGGATTATAACAAGCAAAATATGCCAACCATTTGTTTGTTTATTCTACACACATGCTTCCTACAAGTTTGGCACTTACTGAACAAAAGATCATCCTACAGTACAGAATGGAGATGTGGAGAATGCAGACACAGCCATCACAAGACCCTATGGTTTTTTTGTTTTGTTTTTTGGGTACCAGGGATTGAACTCAGGGGCACTCAACCACTGAGCAACATCCCCAGCCCTATTTTGTATTTTATTTAGAGATAAATAAAATAGCACTTTGCTTTTTGTTGAGGCTGGTGTTGAACTCACAATCCTCCTGCCTTAGCCTCCAGAGCCACTGAGATTACAGGCGTGTGCCACCATACCTGGCAAGACCTCATGGTTTTTTGTTTTGTTTTGTTTTGTTTTGTTTTTCAGTACTTGGGAGGGAACTCAGGGCCTCATGCATGATAGGCAAGTGCTCTACCACTGAGTTCTATCCCCAGACCAAGACCACATGTATTTGAACTACAATTTCACAAAGCATATGCCAGAAGGACAATGATTTGTGAGAGTGAATATGAGAGAAACTGTAGTCTGGAGTTGTCACAGGCATGAGCTGAGACCTTTTGACAGACACATCAAAATTAGGCGAGGAGCCGGCAGGAAGAACATTATGGATGGGGGAAAGGAGGCACAGTGGCCTAGAGCGGGAAGAAGCACAGGGTTTTAAGCAAGCAAAAGATAGGGTCACTGGTCCCAAAGAGTGGTAGGGAATGGGATACAAGAGGAGTAGGAGACGTGTGGGGTCAGGTCAAGTGGCCCCAGTAAGAATTTTGTCTTGAAGACATGGCATCTCTTGGGCATTCTTGCCCAGCAAGCTTACATAGCTGAGGTTGTATCTTTCTCCTCCAGGCTCACCTTGTGGCAGCCTTTGAACAGAGTCTTGGAAACATGACCATCAGGCTCCAGAGTCTGACCATGACAGCTGAGCAGAAGGTAAGACAGGCTGCCTTTTGTCCCCTGCTCAGAGTTAATAATAAACCTAAAAACACTGTCTAATTTCAGATAATTATATATGAATATATATATATATTCATATATATATATTCAGATTGGAACATACTTCTTGAACATTAGAATTTAACTATCAAATAGCCAGGCATGGTAGCACATACCTGTAATCCCAGAGACTCAAGAGGTGGAGGCAGGAGGATCACAAGTTCAAGGCCAGCCAGCCTCAGCAACTTAGTGAGACCCTGTCTCAAAATAAAAAATAAAAAGGCTGGGGATATAGCTCAGTGGTAAAGCACCACTGGGTTCCATCACCAGAATGAAAGAAAGAAAGGGGAAGGGAGAAAGAGAGGAAGAAAAAGAGGAAGGAAGAGAGGACATGTCAAGGGTAAATCAAGGGTAAATCTGTTGAGTAAAAAAAATCTTAGATCAGTGATGATAAAGGTACCAAGGACAGGTCTCAGGGTCCCATTTCCACTCCTTTTATGTGTTCCTTTACGGTCACTGAAAATTGATCCAGATTCATGTAGAGACAAAGGTTCTGTTGAACTCCTGCATTTCCTACCCTACCCTGTGGAAGCCTCATTGTGCTTTTTCTTGAGCTCTGTAGAGTGATTTTAGGATGACCCATGCATCTTTCTTGTCCTCAGGATTCAGAACTGAATGAGTTAAGAAAAACCATCGAGCTGCTCAAGAAGCAGAACGCAGCTGCCCAGGCTGCCATTAATGGAGTAATTAACACTCCAGAGCTCAACTGCAAAGGTAAAGTGAGAAAGAACATTTAGAGAAATGACCCGCCTGCCCTGGGCAGCCTCCCCTGACGGCCCTGATGCAACCTCCTGCCGGAGGGTGGCTGGTTTGCAATCTAGCTCCACATCCATCAGGCAGGCCCCAGGAGGCCAGCACCTTGCCTCTGGTTATTCCTGGCCTCTCAGAAAACGGCTAGCCTAGCTCATCTTCTCCAATGTATCTCAAAAAAGGAAGAAAACATCTTTGGGTTGAGTGTCCAAGTGTTTTATAGCCATGAACTCCACTCATACTTCCATGTTTCCATGTTAATACGGAAGAAACTAAAATGAATTCATCTTGTCCCCAAAAACTTTCCAGATAAATTGTTTGGGTTGCATCTTAGTTGGGATTTAAAAAAAAAAAAAAAAACATGGGCATGCAGTTGTTACCTCCTACAATCATAGTACTGACAGTAATGCTGAGGGTAATGTTGATAGCACCTGTGGAGTATTGAAACTGTATTCTGAGCCGTGTGCTAATAAGTGTTTTTGTTATTCATTCTTTTGCTTCCTCCCCACCCCCTGCAATGACTTTATTAGTGTCATGATGGTCCTTTCCTCATTTTGTTGATGAGAGTACAGAGTTTGAGAGAGAGCAGTGACTTCCTGAGGTCAGAGAGTAGGTAACAGGCTAGAACGTGCATCTCGCTAAAAGCTGGTGCTTTTTAAGGACAAGGCTTTGGATTACAGTTCTGTCCTCACAAGGAAAACTGGCAGCCAGTGCTGTTTGAGGAGTCACTGTTATGTTCAGTATCCCTGTTCGTTTGGATATTGGGCCTCCTAAACGAAGTGCAGGCACAGTTGAAAAGGGGAAGGATCAGCAAGAGCTGGCCAGACAGAGTTGAAGGAAAGGAGAACTGCTGGCAGAGGGAGGGCACGTGGAAGGCCCCTGAAGTGAGGTGGGCTTGGCACTTCCAAGGGGGTGGAGGGGCAGGAGGTGAGTATAGCAGGAGTACAGCAAGCCAAGGAGCAGGTCTGGGCCTGTGGCTCCATGATAGGGTGCTTGGCTAGCGTGCACAAGACCTGGGGTTTAATCAGGTATACTTCAAAATAAATAATACTTCAAAATAAATAATACTTCAAAATAAATAATAAAGCAAAGAGGCAGAGGAGGCTAGCAGCAAAGGTGACTGCTGCTGCAATTCCGAAACAGTATTTCCTAGCCCATTTATGGATTTAAAGAGGTGGCATCAGGGACATTCTCCCTGAGACCCTTTTGACTTCTGTTTTGAAAGTGGGAAGATAGACTCTGTTTAACTGATCAAAGAGGGCATAGCAACCATCTACTCAAGGAACCAGGCAATGGGAACAGAGGAGCTGTCTCAGAACCTGGCAGTCCCTGGGTGTATAGGTTTCAGATCAAGGACCATGCTTGGGAACCAAAGATTGGGCTCAAATCAGCTGGTGCTGACATGCCCTACCTTGCTCTCCAGGAAATGGCACCTCCCAGCCCACAGACCTCCGCATCCGCAGGCAGCACTCCTCCGACAGCGTCTCCAGCATCAACAGTGCCACCAGTCACTCTAGCGTGGGCAGCAACATAGAGAGCGACTCGAAGAAAAAAAAGAGAAAGAATTGGGTGAGTATACATCCACAGAGGCTCCTGGGACTCACTAACAGAGTCCATCACAGAGCCAGCGTGCCCCAGATAAAGCCCAGGCTGACTCAACCTCAGAACTATAGGCCTTTGGGAGTAGATCCAAGGAAACAGTTTCTGGACAGATCTTTATAAAAGTCAGTGCTGTACACAGAAAAACCCTAGCATTTATAAAATCACCACCACCTTGTAGTTTTTCTCTTCCATGAAACTTTACATGGTGTGCTCATCTTTCATTTTATATATGTGTCATTTCTTTTCATTCTGTGTTGGCCACAGATAAGACAGCAAAGTTACTCTTAAGTGGCTGCTTCTTAGTTAGTTCCACAGTATTTTTTGGATCCTGTATCAGTAGTTAAACATTCTTTTTTAACTACTGATAAAAAGGAGGATACTGGGGATTGAACTCAGGGGCACTCAACCACTGAGCCATATCCCCAGGCCTATTTCATGTTTTACTTAGAGACAGGGTCTCACTGAGTTACTTAGCGCCTCACTTTTGCTGAGGCTGGCTTTGAATTCATGATCCTCCTGTCTCAGCCTCCCAAGCCACTAGAATTACAGATGTGTACCCCCATGCCCAGCCAAACATTCTTAAACATAATCTTTATCTGTTTTTTTTTTTTTACGGTTGCCTAGAATGGCATCAAACCAACCTTCTCTTTGAAAAAATTTTGACCATAGTCTGTACATAAAAGTTTCATAAGGGGGCTGGGGTTGTAGCTCAGCATGGGTGAGGCACTGGGTTCGAGTCTCAGCACCACATATGAATACATAAAATAAAGGTCCACGTCAAGCTGGAGAGTGGTTCTAAGCCAGAGGTTAGACCTCAAGATGGTGAGCTTAACAGGTCTATCTCCACTGCAGCGTTTCTGTGTGTGTCCACAATCCCAGCTACTTGATTTTCCATAAAATATTTTTTAAACAGTTTTTCCCTACATTCCTGGGGAAATTTCACCCTTCTTCCCCTCATTCAATTTTGAGTCCTACACTGAGACTTTGGAGCACTGATTGACATTTGCTACTCCCTGTCTTCAGTGCAGGACCACTTGTCAGGGCTCACAGCATCCTGTTTCCATGGTGGCATTGGTGTCCTCATCCATTCCATACACTTCTTGCTCATTTTGTGTCATCTTGGATGGGTGGCGAGGTCTAGTGATGGAGAAGTTGGGGATTTAGTCATTTTGGTATGGATCACTTGCCTTTTAGGCAAAGTAGAAGGCCAGCTCAGTGTGGCCCTCTCATTACTCTGATTAGTTTTTTTTCTTTAGCTTTTAGTCATTTGCTGTGACTAAACAGATAAGATTATATTTATCAATGGCAAAGAGTAAATCCTATTAGATTATCAAGATAATAAGGGATTATTTTCTATGAAAAACAGTGGTTCCCTGTTTTCTTCACATCAAGAAATAAAATTTTATTTATGTTGCATTAAGACAACTCTTGGTCAGTGAAATCAGGGGGATGGATGATTGGCGCTGTCACCTTATCCCAAAGTTTAATTCTGTCTGATCTTGGTAATCTCTTCCACCTGGCATTTTACCAAAGGTAGAGACAAGGGTTTAGTTTGTTTTCTTGTGTGCCAAGTCCACCCATTTCTATGACTGCTGTCTAGAAATGCCATCAGAAATAGAAAATGAGAAAGCAGTGGGATCTAGTTTATCTATAAGCTGCAGTTTGTTAGAGATGAAACACAGTGATGGGAGAAAAACTTCATCAGTTTGCCAAATGGCCTATTTTTTTAATTTATTAATAGCTACGAAAAACCCTGGAATATATTTTCAGAAAGAAAAAAGGAGATTACTTTTTAAAAGACTTTTCCTCAAAATGGAATTTTTTGTTTGGCTTAGAAAAATACATGCTGCTCATGGCTTTCAGAGAATTGCATTTAACTCTCTGCATTCTCATTAGAAGTTTCAGGCCCATCCCTATGATTTGGGGGAAATTATGCCATTTCCTCTTTTCCAATATGGTTAATAAATTTCTTAAATAAATTTTCACTTCTTTAGTGATGAGTGAGATGGAGAGTTCCCTCTTACTAGATTGTGTCTTTCATGCAAGGATCACAGGAGCTCCTCAAATACAGCAAAGAACCATACGACCATGTAGGGCCAGTGACACCAGAAGGCTGCCTTTGCTTAGAAAAAAGACATGCCCCCTCCCACCAAATTCATTCCTGGAGAGATGACTGATAAGAGACAGGCAAAAGAAGAGGAGCACAGGAAAGTGGGGACCACTATTTCAACCAGACAGGGATAAGCTGGAAGAGCCCGGATTATGGGGTACACCCAATCCATTCTTCCCTTTCTTAATGGAGGAAGATGCCCCCAGTGCCATTGAAGGCTCACGTTCCTACTGGAAACCTCCTGTGTGTGCGGTGTTTATTATTAGCCATGTTGTGTCTGAAAAGTCCAAAGCTTTCCCTGTCACTGGCTTTCTCTGTTAAAAATTGTCTTTTTTCCTTCCCCTTCCCCATTTTTGCTTGCGTTTTCTCTGGCAGGTCAATGAGGTAAGCAAGACCAACTTTAATATCAGATACCAAGCTAACCCATCCATTGATATGACTAACCTCATCCGCATCCGTCTCCATGTCTGAGCATCCTGCTTTGTTGCTGTGCAGCCTCGTCCTGCCCACATCCCTCTGCTGAGCCAGGCGCTGTCTTGCTGTTGGCATCTAGTCTTGAGCCAAGAGTAGGCATGCAGTGTTACCACAGGTCCAGTCCTCTGAGCTGTCAACACCAGATAACTCTTCTTCCTTTAATGCACTGATTTGAGAGAGCTGTGGGGAGCCTTTTCCATTGGTGGGGGGAAAAGTGGGAGAATGAAATATTCTTTTGTATGCATGTCTCTGTTTAGCCAAGGCCTGAGCATTGGTGTGACTCGTGAAAAGCTGACAGTCTTGTTTATTCAGTTACGCAGCTCCTTCAAGCAAGCTTTTGGGAAGAAGAAGTCTCCCAAGTCAGCATCCTCTCACTCGGACATTGAGGAGATGACAGATTCTTCTTTGCCTTCCTCACCAAAGTTGCCCCATAATGGATCCACAGGCTCCACGCCTCTGCTAAGGAATTCTCACTCAAACTCTCTGTAAGTCTGTCTGCTGGGGTCACTCTGAGAACCCTCTAAGATGATAGACAAGGCTGGGAGTCCTGTTACGATACACCTGCCCCTTGGGCTCCTTTGTGCTCTAATAGGACTTTGCATGTTCTTTCAAAGTTTGAGGATTGTGGAGATAAAGGGAAACTGAGGCTTTAGTTATGGTGGTGTTGCTTACTTCTTCTCTTGCCTCCATTTCTTTGTATGTCAGATTCAGGATAATGACTGTTGTCTAGTTATCCTGCCTTACGGATTGAACAAGATTAGTGGGTATAAAAGGTCTCAAACCATTTTGTTATGAGGGGAAGATGATTTATGAGTTTTGCCAATTTTTGCTGAAATCTGGTTCCTTTGGGTGATAAGACTTATACTTTTCTTCTTTGATGAAATTTGTTGTTAACTCTTTCTGGAGGTCACAACTCAGAAATTGGAAATTTGAAAAATGGAGAAGTCAGTGATAGTTCTCTTTATCAAAGAATGCTGTATTTCAGAAAACCATCTGTCACCCTAACAAATTTAACATGAGGCAGTTTGCCTGTTTCTCTTTAAGGACACACACAGCTGGGTTTGTACTGGTATGTAGGTGCTGTTCCCTGTGGCGACTGGGTACACAGAGAAGAGTCACCTCTTGCCCGGCCCTCCTCTCATGGTTCCCAATATGTACCACCTTCTTTTCCTCCATCTGGGTATCAGGAGGTAATCGGGCCCTGTCTAAGGACTCAAGGCCCAGGCTCCAGAGCTAAGAGCAGGAATGGCTTGGGATATGTGGATATGGAGCCTGGTGTCAGCTGAGAAACTGGCATAGTGGCTCCCTACAGCAGTAAGAGAGGCTGCCTCCACCCAGTAGGGCTGAATTCCATTTGTAGCCATGATACACGAGGCCTAGAACTATTGACAAAAATCAGATCACCAAGGAGCCTCAAGGAAGGTTATCAGCAAGATGGGACAGTACCTAGGAGAGACAGGAGCTATGACTGAGGTCAGAGTACCCATTGAGATAGAGTTAGAAAAAGGAGATTTTTTAAATATGAATCTCAGTTTCTTTATCAGTTAAAGTAGAGGCAGCTGTATCTACTTCAGTGTATTCTGGAGAAAGGCATTTATACTGTGCATGAGGGTATCTGCCTCCCAGTTCCATCATCCTTCATTCTCAGGAGGTGGCATCTATGGGGCCAACCCTGAGTCCATGTCCCCAACTGGGCCATGGGGCTGTGGCTTGCCTATGTGCCCACGGTCCTGCCCAAGTGCTTGCCACATGGTGCAGGTGGTGCAAGCAAGAGGATTAGTCTCTCCAGAGCCCAGGTCTCTGTGGTGCAGCAACTGCAGGAAAGATGGGAAGTGGAGGAAAGGAAGCAAAAGAGTTTTTCAACTGTTAAATGATGCTGCCTACTAGAGAAATGTGGCCCTGTCAGGGTCTCCTGCCAGCTCCTTCTCGTTGGGGAGGACCCTGGTGAGAGGGTGGTCACAGGGGCATGTACCTTCACTATGGGAAAAGGCAAAATCTAAGCAAGGAAAAGGAGAAGAGTCCTAAAGAGCTGGACCTCAGTGTTTCTCTGCTATGACATTGAGAGAGCATCCTACTTGATCTACCGGGTTCCCAAGAAGTAAATATAGGGCAGATCTCACACAGGCCATCATCCATCTCAAAGCATCCCATCTCAGTTGTTTCCTGATCAGAAGAAAAAGAAACCCACCATCTGCTTGACATGTTGATTTGAGCTTTTTATAGAGCAGCCTGTATGAACAGAGTAGCGTTCTAGTGGTTCTACAGAAATAGGGAATATTAACCAGATGCCCACCCTGGGGGACTGGGACTGCTGGGGACACAGGGACATGACAGTACAATTGATTCAACTTCTGAGCCTCTACTCTGTGCCAGGCAAGATTCTCACCCTATTACAACAGTATCAGTGTCTACAACCAATAAAGTTCCTTCTGTTTGACCCTATCTCCTATGGGATAGGGGTGGACATTAAACAGAGAATCCTAAGTAAACTAGAAAAGTCAGATAGTACTAAGGGTTAACACTGTGAATGAAGACAGTGCTGGGATGCAGAGTACCTTGGCAGCAACTTCAGATGGTGGTCAGGAAAGGCCGCAGTGAGGAGGTGACATTTCAGCTGAGGTCTTTATAACAGGAGGAACCACTGGTTAGTTCTGGTCAGTAACACTAGCTGCTGTAATAAACCCCAGCCCAAAACTCAGTGGCTTTTCTTAACAGTTTATTTCTGGCTCACTCCAAACACAATGCAGATATTCCTAGTCAGCAGGCAGTGTGCCATGCACTGGGGCCAGAAAGGGGAAGAGTGTGGAAGATCCTGCAGGAGGAGGGTTGGATGGGCTGGGCCTGGAAGAGGTGCGTGTCTTCAGTCCCACAGTCCACTGACCACAGGCCGTACCACCTGCAGAGGAAGAAAAGAAGGAAATGGGCACTGGGGAACACAGATCGGCCTTCCTAAGAAATAAATAGCACAGGGAATCTAATATGGAAACAAGCTGGATGAGTCTGAGAAAGAGGGATGACCAGCATGGCCACCAGGGGATGGTCAAAGGGCAGAGTGATAGAAGAGAGGCCACAGAGGTAGGCAGGGCCTGTGACATGGAAGGCTGTGAAGTCCAAGTGAAGTTGACCTGATTGCATATATAATGGGCAGATGTGGAGAGTTTTAGGAATAAAGGTGAAATTATCTGAATCGGTGTTCTATGGGGTTCCTGGATGTATGAAGAGATCATTGGTTCACACCACTCTGGCCATGACACTCCCTACCTTAAGGCCTTTGCCCTGGCTGTGCCCACTACCTGTTATAATCTTCTTTTTGATAGTCACTTCCTGAGGTCTGTGCTCTATATCAACAAGGTCTGCCAGACATAGTGATGCACACCTGTAATCCAAGCATCTAGGGAGGCTGAGGCAGGAGGGTTGCAAGTTTAAGACCAGCCTGGGCAATTTAGCAAGACCGTGTCTCAAATTTTTAAAATTAAATAAAAAAGGCTAGGAAAGTAGCTCAGTGGCAGAACACTCCTGGGTTCAGTCCCCAGTACAAAAAAAAGAAAAGAAAAAAAAAAAAACCCTGGTCTGCCCACCTTGCATAAAGGAACATCCACCACCAGCAGCCCCCTGTCATTCCCTTTCCCCTACTTCATTTTTCACCATTGCACATATTGTCATCTGATGTATGGACTTCCTTGGTTTCAGGTTTTGTCCTTTGTCCTTCACCTTACCCCAGATCTACACTATAAACTCTATGGAGGTAGCTACTCTGTTGGCTTTGCAGGCATTCAAATATTTGGTGGAATGAATGAGTGACTGGTGACAGCGATGAGTCCTTGATGTATTTAGTTCTGAAAGAAAAGTTGACAGCATGGGTGATGGGTCAAATGTGGTCTATGAAGGAAAGAGAATAATCATCCTTGGATATTCCTAGGTTGGTAGCTTATGTACCTGAGATGGGTGGGAAACCCAGATGGGGGTGAAGAGGGAGTCAGGAGCTGTGATCTGGCCACATGAACTGTGAGATGCCTAGGAGACACTCCTATGGAGGATCCAGCCCGCCTGGAGTTCCTAGAGGTGTAGATTCAGGAGATACTAGCTCCTGGTGGGACTGAAAGCTGGGACACTGGAGTTCTCAAAGGGCTTGAATGGAGATTAAGAAGAGCAGAGAGGCAAGGACTGAGCTCTGGGGCACACTGATGTTTGAAATTCATAGAGCTTCCAGTGAGGTGGGAGGAAACCCAGAAGCAGAAGAAACTTCTTGGAGGCCCAGAAGCAATAGAAACTGAGCCACTTGCCCCTGGGAGGCCAAGTAAGAGAGTGGCAGTGCTGCACTCAGCTGTGTGGACCAAGAGAGACAGTGCTCCTTCCAGACCACTGTCCCCTTAGGGATGGGGCAGGGTGGCTCTCTTCACTTCTCTCTCTCTTTCTTTCTTTCTTTTTTTTAAAATACATTCCACAGCCTCCATGGACACTGGAGATGTTTGTTTTTGGTCTATTTTTCCAAAGGGTGGGCTGAGTACAAAAGCTTATTTCCAACCCTGAAAGGTTTGTAAGAATGTGCAAATCGAGATGTGAGAGGGAGTTCAAAGAAGAAACCAAAGGCAGAGGAGTTGGGCCCCACCCCGTGGGCCCGTGGGCGAAAGGAATGGCAGCTGGGAGAAGGCAATGTTTCCCATGCTTGGGCGTTTAAAATTAGGTATGCCACCAGCTCTGCCTTTGGACGACACAGAGGAAATATGCCGGAAGAACAGGTTAGAGACTGAAAAAGCATACATCAGGTTGCTTCAGTAAGTGGTCCACAAAGTGGACAAGTATGTATTCAGAGCCGCTGGGTGCAGTTCAGGAGCATGCATTCTAGAGTTAAGGGGACCTATCAAGTTTGACCTGACTCTGTTGTGCTTATTGTGACCTTGGGTATGTTAATCTCTATGCCTTACCCTCCCCAATTTGAAAGTGGACATTATTTTAGAATAATGTCTTCATGGAATTAGTAACATATGAAGTGAGTGAAACAATATCAGACACTAGAAATGTTATCAGACACTAGAGTAACCAGGGTCCCACAGGAGCCAACAGCCAAGCAGAGAGTAAGCTGTGAAGTGTAATGAAATTATCAGTGACATAGCATCAATCTCGTCGGAGAAGGAACCAAGCAAGAAGGGAGAGACTAGGCATAGGCACTAAAACCTGGTTGGGGTTGCTGCAGAGTAACTTGTTTTCAGTAGCAACTGTCGTAGGGCATCCTGTCCCATGGCCTCACCATTGTGTGCTTCTGCAAGCTGGCTGACTTTGGAGGAACCTTGTACTCCCAGCACAAATGTTCTTCATTTTAGTTTGCTTCCCTTTTGTCTTAGACTATTTCCTATTGCTATAACTGGTATTATATGTTGGGTAATGAATAAAGAGTAGGAGTTTCTTTAGTTCACATTTCTGGCACATGGAGCTGGCCACTGCTCAGCATCTGGTAAGGACCTTCTTATGGATCACGGCAGGGTGGAAGGCATTCAGTGAGGGGGAGCAAGACTACTCACTTGGTCTCTCTTATAAATCAATGAATGCAATCCCTGGGCCTCTTTCTTGTGACATTATAGAATACCAGTTACCTCCTAGAGCTGCCCCGCTCCAGATTTCATTAACGTTTGTTTTTAGGGAGTTAAGTTCCAACTGAGTTTTGAAGTAGACAGGCACCCAGACCTGTGGCACCTTTATGAAGTCATTGATTGGCTAAGTTCTGCAAAGTAATCCATGTGACATAATCCACAAAGCAGGAGCTGAGGATATGTCATCTTTTTTGCTGAGAGCTTTCTGGGAAAAGGTGCAGATGACATGGAGGAGGCTGGAGCAGAGAGCCTGGCTGTGGAGTGCTGAGTGGACCAGTCTGACACAGTGAAAACCACCTCAGACTGTTCTCTATCATGAAGTGGAGACCTCAATATCTGTGCAGGGCATGGTTTGGCGAAGACCCGAGTGTCACAGTGGAATTTTTTTCAGACTTTATTCTCCATTTAAACCAAGAAACCATAGTCCTCTCAAGAAACAACTAGTTTTTACAAGCTCCCCCTGCAAACCTCCTAAACCAAAAAAGCATGGCCCCATGTTTCAACTTGCAAACCACAGACTATTCAAAACTCGAAGAGCTGGGTAGAAGGGATGATCTGAATTCTAAAGGCATTTCTGTCCAACCCTTTTAGCCCCCAATCTGTTTGCTTTAGGTTTCTCATGGATATGGAATGGGACTAACAACATTTTTAGAGGTTCCTTGCATTTTTTTTCCCAAGATTTTGAAGCCAAGAAGCTTCCTTGATTGCTAACTTTTAAAACCAAGAGGTGGTTTTACTTTCTTTACATCTCTGAAATCAAAACAGTTTAGGTGCAGGTCAAGAAAACAGCACCAGAATGGCTCAGCTGTTCAAGTGTTAAATTTTTTCTTCTGGCTCCTTCTGCGCCCAAAATACAATGACATCTCTTTTAAAAGTTTTATAAATAATATTCCTGTGGCGATTAAAATTTCCACCCCTTCAACCAGTTTTACAGGTCAGGTTTTGGTTGGCCCCAAATCCAGCACTCAGGTCTTGGCGAGCAGGCTCGCGGGCTCCCTGCCACAGAACAGAAGACTGTGTGTTCCCTGCCCCTTCCTTTTCACTCATTGTCGGCTTCAGCTGTGTAGCTTGATGAACTTGGGGAGGGTGTTGAAAGTTTTTCCCCCCTGTCTTCAATCCAAAAAGTGTCAAAGCCTTCTGTTCTGGATCACTCAGTACCCCAGATCCTGTGATCTTTGGAATTCATGGAACTTTTTTCTTTTTTAATAAAACTATCTTTTCAGTTGCAACTGAACATTGCAACTCATCCTGACTTTTGTGGTCTTTCACTTTGTACAAATCTGCCAGGAATCTGAAGACAAACCTAACTAAACAAGCAAGGAACTTTGCTAGCCAGCCTAGCCCTTTTTAAAGAAAGAGGTCCCACAGTCACTTTGACTTGATACACATCCAGGACTGGAAGATAACTAGCCACACTGTTGCCTGGCTTTCCAATGGAACTTTGGTTCTGTGCTTCCTCATCCACTCTGGTCTTTTAACTCCCTGAAGCTGTTCTTTTGCCTGAAGCATATGGGGGTGAAGGAACTGAAGAAGGTTGATCTCTCTAGACATATTTCCAGGAGTGAACTTTTAGAATGAGATCAGATGAGTTTCTTCTCATATCTTTGGGTTTCTTCCCCTTTTTTGGCCAATAAAAATTACCCCTCAGCCGTTAAACCTTAGAATTTTCTAATCTTGAAAAGAGTTGGCCTCACTTCTCTGAGTTTAGAATTCAGAGGCCACATGTATCATTATGGGGTCCCAGCCGTGTGCACACTGGAGAGTGTTCCAATGCCCAGGGTTGCTATTCCCTTTTACCAGCTCCTGCTTATCCCTCAGTTGCTGGGATTTTTGCAGACAGGTGCACCAGAGCCATTCTGATTGCCAGAGCTCTGCAAAGAAAGATTGTGGAAAGTAATAAAATCTGTGAATTTTAGGCATTTTTGGTATTGTCAACTCTAAGAAGCACCAGGAAGGTGGTCATACAGAGTTATTGCTAAACAAACTTGATGAATGACGTGGGCCATTGGTCAATAGGGGACTAAAAGGAGCTGGACTAAGAACTGCTTCTGTTAGTGACATTCCCCCTTTCCCTAGAATTTCAGAGTGCATGGATAGCGAAGCCGAGACAGTCATGCAACTCAGAAATGAGCTGAGAGACAAGGAGATGAAGCTGACAGACATCCGCCTAGAAGCGCTCAGCTCTGCTCACCAGCTCGACCAGCTCCGGGAGGCCATGAATAGGATGCAGGTGAGAGTCCAGAAGGGTGAACTAAGCCCCGGGCTGAGTAGGAAGGAGCTTCAGAAGGCTGCTCCCTGCCAACCCCTGAGAGCTACATAGGAATCTGGTGGCCACCCTCTGCTTTCATAGCCTTTCTCTTTTCAGTCACTTCCACATATTGCTCAGTCTTATTAAAGAAATAAGAATAAGAGCAATCATGCTCCTCATTGCAGAAGATTTGCAGTGGCTCTCCTGCTGCCTCTTGTAGTCCCCTTTAGAACTTAAGGCCTTCTATGGGGACCCTTTTCACAGCCCTCCCCAATTCCACTTTTCATCCTCCACTCAAAGGCCAGATGGAGCCATGGAGGGTTTCCTCAGCATGCTTTGGGAATTTCTGTTCCACACCATTCCTTCCACTGGGAATATCCACTTGAACCCCTCCTCCAAGGTTCAGCCTGCATCTGGAAATCGGTGCCCTCCTGAATACAGCATAGGTTGGTTCTTATAGGCATTCCCATCATCTGCGAAGGAGGAAAGATATTTGGATCTTTGTCTTTGTAAAGTATTTTTAAAAGGAAAGATTCCTGTGGCTATGCTGAATGGAACCTCACTGGAGAGCAGC
Source organism: Geosciurus inauris (assembly GCA_004024805.1). Classification (NCBI taxonomy): domain Eukaryota; kingdom Metazoa; phylum Chordata; class Mammalia; order Rodentia; family Sciuridae; genus Geosciurus; species Geosciurus inauris. Next base: position 201,565 of record PVHX01000947.1, read on the forward strand.
ATTTCCCAAAGCTGGTTCCCTGAAACATTTGTTCCATGAGAAGCTCTATGAAAGGAGAGTGCTCTAATCAAGTATGTTGGGAAATGCTGCACATCATGTACCCTTCTCAGACTCAAAAAGCATAGCAGCTCATTAAAGGCCCTGAGAAGTCCTGCAGTAAAGAAACCTGTCAGACCCAGAGTTACCCAAACTTCTTAGATGACAATTCTTCTTCACTGAACACCCAGGCAGCAGACTGTGGGAAAGTCAAGTTTCTGAGTGCTGCTTCTCAAAGGCCAGTTCTCTGAAATGATAGAGCCTGCCCTGCAAGATATATTGTGTGTATACAGTGAAGGGTGGTGTTACCTGAGGGTGTTATCTGCCTTGGCTGGGCTAGCCACTGAGTTCCTGCAGGAAATTTCAGATCCTTTTTCTAGAAAAGGCCTGTTCCCACAGCATCCTCCTAACGAGCGTACTTGGCCTTTACTCTTCACAGAGTGAAATAGAGAAGCTGAAAGCTGAGAACGACCGTCTGAAGTCGGAGTCTCAAGGCAGTGGTTGTAGCCGGGCCCCCTCCCAGGTGTCCATCTCAGCCTCCCCGAGGCAGTCCATGGGCCTCTCCCAGCACAGCCTGAACCTCACTGAGTCAACCAGCCTGGGTGAGTGGTTCTCAGGACTAGGGGCAGGCCTGGACCTGCAGGTGGCGCTCTGGTCTCCAAGAGGTGGCCCAGGATAAGCAAGTCAACAGATCAAATGGAGAGGCAACAGGCGTGCGTGCGCTTGGGGTGTGTGTGTCTGGGTGTGCGTCTGCTACCAACATGAGCCCAGCCATTAGAGTGCTCTCATGCTTTGCTCCAGCGTCCCCAATTGTCCCAGCCATGAGCTCGGACCCCTTCGCCCACCACGCTGAGCTGTTTGATCCATTTTAAGAGGCCGAATGCTACAGACACACCCCACAGCAGCAGGCCCCAGTGGGGTGATGGCTTGGCCCATGGTCTTCCTGCCTTCCAGATGGTTCCAACTGGCACATCATCGGTGAACATGACCTAGGTCCTCCTTGTGAGCATATTGAGGCTGACGCTTTTATTTTTTATCCATGATGCTGCTGCTGCTGTCGTTGTGGTTCAGTCTCTCCCCGCACCTCCATTTGGCAAGATGCACCATCAGCCTGCTGGTTCCTTGGTTGGTCCACCGCTGGTTTCTGTGGTTGCATTCTCCATTCTGCCCTCTCCCCACCCCTCCCTCACCCTACTTCCCCTGCACCCCGACACCTGGTTTTTCCCGCTGCTGTGCCAACAAGCAGCGGGGGTGTCAGGAAGCCAGCTTTGCTGTCCCCATGTGCCTAAGGCTGTTGATGTTTTCCATTCGCAGACTTGTTGCTGGATGACACTGGTGAATGCTCGGCTCGGAAGGAAGGAGGCAGGCATGTTAAGATAGTTGTCAGCTTTCAGGAGGAAATGAAGTGGAAGGAGGTTAGTTGGATCCCTTTCCCTGCTCTGCCTGTTCCTTCCCAAGGTAGAACTACCTAGCTTAGTGACTAACTGTGAAACCGTCTCACTTCCTAGCCTAAGATGATTTGGAAACACTACTAACGCTTTTCTTAATACAGTAGTCCCCGCTTATGCATGAGGAAGATGGTCTAAGACCCCAGTGGATGCCCAAAATGGCAGATAGTACCAAACCCTAGAGGCACTTCCTATATATGCATATCTAGGAAAAAGTTTAATGCCTACATTAGGCCCTTTAAGAGATTGACAATAACTAATAACAAAATAGAACAATTATAACAATATATTGGGTGGACCGCAAATAACGAGAAACACAGAAAGCAAGACCTCAGATAAGTGGAGACTACTGTAGCCACCACCCCAGCAGCCCCTGACCCCATGAAGGTGAGCGAATGGCACTTCCCTCTCCCACATTTGTACTAACAAAGTGTACTAAAGACAGTCCCACGCTGCACTTTCCTGTGATTAACTGAACACTAACATCCACAGAAACGTCTTTTTCTGAATCTAGACACTTCATGGCAACTAAGTACATTCAGTACATAAGGTATGGAAATAAATTAACTGGAATCAGCTAGCCAGGAACACTAGTTTTATCTCATCAGAGGCTGCTCTGACAGACGGACAGACAGATAAGAGAGGCGGCCAAGTGCAGACAGCAGGCAGGTAGCTGAGTGTGGAGCTGGGGGAGCATCCTGTCACTGACACTGAGTTTTCTGAGTACAGTTTCTGTTCTAAAGTCTACACCACTGCCAGAGAAGTGGGTGCAGGTAGGGGCTGACAACAACAGTTGCATACTAATAATTAAATTCCAGTGGTGCTCTCTGAATGACCTTGGCCTAACTGAGTGGGAACCGGCCTTATGACTCACCACTGCAAGTCCTTTTGAATTTTCGAATTTTTATTTCTTAGCATTTGTAGCCCAGATGCTATTCAATATAGTTTTAGACAGCTAGAGAACCCTCGATGACCTTCTAAACAAAATGTCTGCAGGCAGACTGCTTTGCCAGGGTTTCCACTTCATGGCTGGCTCACAGTCCTCACTGAATTTTGGAGTAGGATTAAGTCCTGAATTTTGGAGCTTCCAGGGGTGTTAGTATCATATGACCTAAAAAGATACACCAGTAGGTCCATTCTCAGAACCCAGCTAGTGGAATGACAGTCGCCATGGGAGAACTTCACCCTTCTAGCACCCCTATAGCAAGTCCTGCAAACGTAACGTAGTCCAGTGATCATCTATGGGAACAGCGCATTTACATTTTTCCAGTTTACAAGTCACTGTCAATAGTTATTTCCTTTTGGATCACTACAGCATCCAGGTGAAGTTGGCTAACCAGGGGTTATTATCCATCTTACAGCTGAGAAACCAAGACTCTCACATCACTTGAGGCCATAGGCAAGTGGTGAATGGGGTCAGGTCACCTCAGCAAGACTGGGGCTCTTTTCTCTGCTATTGTGCCTGACTGCCAGATGCCCCCGCCCCTCCACCCACACCACCCCTCTCCTAACTGTTGTTATGAGCATGTGAGATACTTAAGAACCCAACAGAATGGAATGTTCTATCAGTTTTTCTTTAATCAATGTGATTTGTTAGCGCCTGTGGGCATAGATGTAAAAGAAGTAGACAAAAGATTATTTTTTGGCCACCTTCCCAGAGTTTGAATTTTCTGAACTAAGCATGTTTTCCTTTTAATAAGAAGAAAAGTAATGTAAAAAAATCAAAAAAGAAAAAAATAGAAATATATTTTATCCTGAACAAGTTCTAAGATCTAGCAAGGAAACAAACTTGATTTCAAAAATAATACTAATAATAAGACAAAAATAGCTAAAACTGAATATAAGCAAGTACAGAATACATCGTTATGTATGTTGTGTCCTGAACCTTTGGTTCTCTGAGCCAGGTGGTGGATTGCTGAAGGCTTCCTGGAAGAGGTGAGTTCCCAAGGTTTGAAAAGGCAGAAATGGCAGCCAGGAGGTGGGAGGGGATTCCAGGTGAGGAATGTGTGATCCACACTCTGTACAGGTGTGAAATTAGCAGGAGGCTTCAGACTCCAGAGAGATTTTTATCTTCCCCATTACAATTTTAGCAGTGGAGCAGAGAAAGGTTTTGAGGCTATTGCGTTCCATGTAAGTTATGCCTGGCATTGAAACACATAGGACTGTTACTCCCCCTTCTCAAACCATTGGTGGAGTTCTGGGGCAATCTAAGTCCTCAGCTGAAGGGTATCAGAAAAGATCCACTTGTTTTTCACCTGCCTACATTTCCTTACCCTTAGGATTCCAGACCGCACCTCTTTCTTATTGGCTGCATTGGAGTTAGTGGCAAGACGAAGTGGGATGTGCTCGATGGGGTGGTTAGACGGCTGTTCAAAGTAAGTGTTGCAAGAAAGAAGCTATGGCAGTGTGACTGGCATGGGGGTCTGGGTTCAGGGAGGATAAGGGAGGCCTCTGTCCTGAACTTGGCCATTTCTCCAGCTTGGCCCCCCTCCACATTCTTACACTGCTGAGATTTGACCCTGACTCTCCAGGGAAAGAAAGGGAGGGCTGTGGTAAGTACAGACTGGTGGTTGATGAAACTCTTTCCATCTGCCCTAAGCAGTGACTGACCAGCTGGTGAACATCATTTGTGCAGTGATTTGATCCTCTTATGGCAAATTGCTCACATCTGAATTCTCTTTTCACCTTAGAAATGCCCTATTAAATACGCTCTGGAGTACTTGATCTGTGACTAGGGCTGAGACACCACATTTCCACCTGTCATTTAGAGGGATAGGTTCTGACCTGCCCAGCATCCTATGCCAATGCTTTAGAGTCTTCAATTTGAGCTGCAAATAGCAGGAACATCTGATTGAAGGCCAGCATGAAGGATGTTGGCAGCCACTTTTCTGTTCCTGCCAATCTTCATTGGATTGGGTGTTTGCCACAGGGCAAGTAGCTAATGAGTACCAAGGGGAACCCTTGAACATAGGTGATTGGAAAGAAGCTTTCTGGCCCTTTTTTCTTTTGTCCTGAAATAAATCAATAGCCATCAATGTTCATTGGTCCTGTCCCCTCAGTAGTAATATGTCCTATGTTGTCTATGTAAGAGACCATACCAAGCCCTTTATATTCCCGTTTAAGGTGAGAAGCCATGGATCTAGAACTGGACCCATGGTCTAGTCAGTTGTTCTGACTCCCACATCTGACTTAACTAGTATACCATTGTTTCTCTGTAGCATCTAGATCCAGATGGCTGCACATAGAGAAAATTCTGTTCTTATTTTCTTTTTCCTTTTTTTGGTGCATAATCATAAATTTAGACATGCACACAATATAAGAATATAATTTGGCCAATGTCACTCCCCAGTAGAAAAGTCTGTTCTTTGACCAAAGATTGTTCCCCATCTTGCAAGCCAGTCTGTGGAAGTGTGATCAGGCAAGAGACATGAGTGGCTTAAGACAGGCAAATTCAGGGCTGGGGCTGTAGCTCAGTAGTAGAGCGTTTGCCTCGCATGCGTGAGGCACTGGCTTCAATCCCCAGCACCACATAAAAGTAAATAAATGAAATAAAGATATTTGTGTCCATCTACAACTAAAAAAAAAATTTTTTAAAAATGCAAATTCGCCTACCGCAACCAACACCTTATCTCTGCTGTAGAGTAAGCATCATCATTAGGTAGAAAGGAGCAATATAGGCTCAGGAGGAAAGGTTAGAGTCCCATGCCAGGGACTCAGCCATCATGTGGCCACCTCAGCCTATGGGCCTGAGTTCTACATTCACTGACCTAAATCCTATTGGTCACTTGCAAGGAAACACTTCCAAATTAAACATTCATTCTGCTTCTTAAAACTGCATGGCTGGATTTTTCTTTTTTCTTTTTTTTTTTTTTGCAGCCCTAGGTTTTGTTCTCTTTTTTATCAGCCTAGTCTTTGCACTAGACAACCAGAGGGGCTGGTGAAGAGATTCCCTGTTAGAATTACTTCTGCGTGAATTTCCCAGCACTATTACAGGCCCTGATACCTTCAAGACTTCAGCTGGACTTAGTTAGGAAGAGCAGTCTAGCTTTTCTGTGCTTTGTTCCTCCAGACTAAACGTTCAGTGTTGTGAGGGGTCTGGGTTCTTCCCCCTACCTCTAACCAAACACATCTGTATTCTAAGAGGCCTATGATATGAGGGCATTGTCCCCATAGAGTCCCCTCTTTCTGTCCTCATTCCACAGCCCAATTTCAACTTAGTCATCATCCAAGAAAGAAGAAGGGATGACCGTAAATTACCCCTTGAAAACATGAGTTTAGGCAGATTCTAGCCACCTCTTTGATGGAGTCTGTTTCATTTTCTCCAGGAATACATCATTCACGTCGACCCCGTGAGCCAGCTAGGGCTGAATTCAGACAGTGTGCTCGGCTACAGCATCGGGGAAATCCAGCGGAGCAGTACTTCTGAAACCCCTGAGCTCCTTCCCTGTGGCTACCTGGTGGGAGAGAACACCACCATCTCTGTGACAGTCAGAGGTAATGGCCCTGTTGCAGAGATCAGAGTTTTCAGTTTTGTGACTTGGCGTGCGAAATCGTGGTCAGTTTTATTTAAGCATATATATGTGGGCAGTTGTTCATTTAGTTCTTCTGTTCCACCACAATTACCCTTACCTAAGCAAGTTGAATAATCTGGCTTTTTCAACCTCCATCGGAAACAAATCATTTTAGTTTATTGCTGGAATTAGGTATCAAAAGCTCTCATTAGCTGTATGACTCTAAGGTGATAGAATCTTAGTAACCCCATCAAAGTGGCATTTGGCCAATAGCAGTGAATGACTCTTGCCAGCAAGCCTTGGATGTGATCCCATTCTACAGAAGGGGAAACCACCATGTGCTTGTAGGCTGCAGGGCGGTCGCTCTGAGCATCCTGATGAACTGCGAAGCTCTTGCCCACACCTGGTTCTGCCGGAGCTTCTGATGCCTCATTACCCAGAGATGTTAAGCCCCAGGCCAAGTGTTTTCCATTGAACTTGGCTCCAAAGTTCTTCAAGAGTTCATAAAAAGTTTCACAGTCGAATAAGTCTAGGAAACTGCATTGTTATTCCCACTTGAGTTTGGGGATTAAGGGCAGAAGAACATTGGTCTATTAAAGATCTGTCCTTTAATGTCCTAATTCCTATTAGTAAAAAGCCTGTGGTGTGCACATGTAATCCCAGCTACTTGGGAGGCTGAGGCAGGAGGTTAGCCTGCAACTTGGCGAGACCCCATCTCAAAATAAGAAGTCCAGGGTGTAGCTCAGTGGTACAGCGTTCGCTAGACTTTTCTGTGGATGGGGAGGGAAGAAGCTTGTATAATCCAATCTTTTCCAAACTTGCCTGCAAAACTCATTTATTTCTGTATTCCATGAACTACATGATTAATCGACTTTGATAAGCCCTGTATAAGGCCCACTTTTCACTTGTCATTTTCTTTTCTTTTCTTTTCTTTTGGTACCAGGGATTGAACTCAGGGGCACTTGACCACTGAAGCACATCCCCAGCCCTATTTTTGTGTTTTATGTAGAGACAGGGTCTCACTGAGTTGCTTAGCGCCTCGCCGTTGCTGAGGCTGGCTTTGAACTTGCGATTCTCCTGTCTCAGCCTCCCTAAGTGCTGGGAATACAGGTTTGCACCACCCCGCCCGGCTCACTTGTCACATTTCTGATTTCCCTGGAAGGCATTGATCTTGACTGTAGATTCAACACTACAATTTAGTCATCATTTCATACAGGTTATATTTTCTGGTAGGTATTTTCTCCAAAAGCACCCCAACATTCTCCACCAGCAGGAATCAAGGTCCACCTCTGCTTGAGATCAGTGGTACATTGCTGCTTAGGCCTCACCTAGCCTCACTGATAAGTGCAATTCCATTATCATCCTCTTGCACTCCAAGTGACAGCAACCAATTCAAAAGTGGCTGTTGCATAAAAGAGAATGTATAGGTTCAGATATCTGGGAAATTCAGGAATATTATGCTTCGGGCACAGCTGGATCTCGGTACTCAGTGTCATTAGGACCAAGCCTACCTGTGCTTTGTTTTTTGGTTTGGTTTGGTTTGGGTTTGGTTTTGGTTTTGGTTTTGGTTTTTGAGCTCTCTGCACATGGTTGACGAAATGGCCCCTGGTAACCTTCATTCATCTTTCTAGCATAGGAACCTAAAGGAAAGAGACATTTTTGGAAGTGGGACAGAAAATGTCTAGGACTAAACTCTGGCTCTCCATGAATTAAATATCCATCATGGAGTCAATCTTTATGATAGGGAGAAGCTTTGGTCCACCCCAGTCACAAGCCTACCCCTTTTGGGGGGAATAGAGGGATGAATGAACTCCAGTTGAACCACCCAGAATGAGTTGAGCTCCCTATAAGAAAAAAAAAATTTTTTTTTTTGAGTTTTGGTACTGAGACTTAAACCCAGCATTCCTGGTCCTTTTAATTCTGTATTTTGAGATGGGGTTTTGTCATGTTACCGACCCTGGAGAACCTTGGCCTTCTGAGTGGCTGGGATTGCAGGTATGTGCCATCATGCCTGGATTGTGAGAAAGAATTCTTACACAAGGGGAAGCAGGAAGAGATGCCAGGCACACCAAAACAATAGCTGTCCATGACAAGAACCATCTAAGGAGAACCTTTCCTTCCTGAGCTCATTGCCTTTTGTCCACACTGCCAGGCATTGTCACTTGCAGTGGTACCAGGGGAACAGTGTGTGACTCGGCATATTCTGAAGTGAGTTTGTCTACAAGATAGTCACTGCTTGTGGGTTTTGTGAGCAAAAGAATGAAACAGCAACATATATCTTTGAGTGATATCTTCCTGTTGTTGTTGTTGTTGTTGTATTTATTGTTACTAGTATTAAATTTAGACTAGACACTCTACACCACACACGTTGAGGTTGGAGCCAGAGTAAGCTGTATTGAGCTCATAGTGGGAAGAGCTTAGGCCTGTCCCAGCAGATAGGCATTTGAGGACCTTTATCATGGTCATTCTGGAGCAGCTGTTGCTTCTGGAGGTTACTCCTGGTTGGAGGAGGATTAGAAACCAGCATATAAACACATTAGGGGTATCTGCTTGCAGTGAGTAATTACATGTAAGGGCAATGCTATTATCAAACAAAATAAATTCCCTTCAGTTCACTTTTTCACTTACATATACTGATTTCCTTGAGGAGAATTTTTTTTAAACAGAATTACATTAGATTCTGAGTGGCTAACTTTGGGTCGATCTTTTCATGGGGATGGTATCATGAAACAAGCTCTGTTAAAGCCAACTTCCCTGGCTAATGAAGTTGTCCCAGAAAGCAAAGGGGAAAGATAAGTTCCCACTGCCACTGGGGATCAGGGTTCTCAGGTGCAGCAGGCTAGGTAGGCCAGTTTTCACATTCCAAAACCTAATGCCTCTCACCTTGCACTGTTCCTTGTTTTCATGATACAAATGCTGTGGCCTTCATGCTACATCCAACTGTGGGTAGCAGTGGGGATAGGCAGGAGAGGGCAGGGGAAAGAGGCGTTCCCAAGGTTGTGGCAGACACAAGTGGATGAGACTGAGGTGTGACTTGGGCAGATGCCATAGGTACAGTAGATCCAGACAGGCCAGCAGAGCCTAGAGTCTCAGCACTGCAGAGGACAGATGAGGACTGAGGGCCAGATATTAAGGTCAAGTCTGAAGCTGGGAAAGTCAGCCACAATGGGAGCCAGAAGCACAAGGTGCTGTTGAACAGAGAGGTGACTTCCCAGAGCAGCAGCCGTGTCCTCACAGCTTCTAGTACACCTAGGTGAGCAGCATCTCTGGTGAGCGGGCTGCCGAGCAAAGGTATCACATCAGGTCTCCGCAAGCACAAAGCACTGCCCTTCCTACAGGCTTCCTGTCTCTCAAATGCAGGGCTCGCAGAAAACAGCCTGGACTCCCTGGTGTTCGAGTCCCTGATCCCTAAGCCCATCCTGCAGCGTTACGTCTCCCTGCTCACGGAGCACCGGCGGATCATTCTGTCCGGCCCCAGTGGCACTGGGAAAACCTACCTGGCCAACCGGCTATCAGAGTATGTGGTGCTTCGAGAGGGACGGGAATTGACAGACGGGGTCATCGCCACCTTTAATGTGGATCATAAGTCCAGCAAGGTGAGGAGGTCATTCTGAGCCTGCTGCATTGGGGGCTCTTTCAGAACTGATGATACCACCAGCATCCTGATGGGGAAAGAGGGCAGAATGGGGCTGGCAGAAGGGAAGCCTTTGACTCGGGTTGATCCAGTTCACTTATGATGCTCTGTACTAGCAGTTCTTCAAGATCACCCTGGATAGGCCCTGGTCAGTTTGCCAAGAATTTATCATGTGCCTACTACATGTTATTGTTTTTCTAAAATAAAACCTTTTGTGGGAAAACAATACCACCAGTAACAATAATAACAACAATCACTAATGCTCATGTTTATAAACTGCTTGCCCTGTGAGCAGATTCTTCCCCCTCACAGCAATACCTTCAAGGTCCCCATGTACAGAGGAGGAAACAGAAGCTTGAGGCAAATCCCTCGTGTGTCTGAGACCACTCAGATGGTACTAAGTAGTGGAACTGGAGCTCAGGTTGAAGTGCCAGATTCTAGAGCCCTGTGGACAGCAAATATGCCCCATCCCACTCCGTAGAGAGCAGTGGAAATCTGTGTGGAAGCTGTCTGACCTAATCCAGGGCAAGGGCTGGCAAGGGCTTTCTCAGACCTGTCTTTTAGTTCATGCAGTGACAGATTGCTCACTCTGGCTGCTCTGACACAAAAGGGCTAGAGAATCAAAGGTGAACCAGAAACAGCTGTCCTGCCTTAGGACCACCTGGTGTGCTTGAAGACAGAGAGCTAGACCTCATGTCTTCCTAGGTGACCTAGTTGTGGAGGACCAGGAATCTATGCCTTAAATTCCTCAAGTAATTTCAATATAAGGACAGGACAAAGGAGAAGTGAAGACCTCTGTGCAAGTTAGGGAGGGAAGGCCCCCGAGGCAGGTTGCTGGGGAGCAAGCCCTGGCTGGGTTTCAGCCCCCACTCCAGGCCTACTTCTGTACAGCACAGCTCACCAGCCATACCCTGCAGGCCTGAGGGAGGACAGGCAGAGGGCTCTGAATCTCAGGAGCCAGGAGCCCTGTCCTTGTCAGGTGCCTGAAGCTAAAAACACGAGAGGAAGAGGAGCTAAAAGAACTAGAAAAAAGCTGAGCTTTTTCTACTGCCATCAAACCACATGTAAAGGAAGACCAGGTCTGAGTGTGCGCTTGTAGGAGGTAAAGGAAAAGTCACCCCTGAGCAGCTAGGCAACGTCTAGGACAGGCTATTGTGGTGAAGACACTGGGTCAGGCACCTGAGTCGGAGCCTACACCTTATCCTGGTGGAGTCTCAGTCCAGCCACCTGACTGACCTGCCTCATCACAGTACCTGCTTAACAGGATTATTGAGCAGCAGGAGCTCAGTGTCTGCCCTAAGGGACACCAGCCACAGTGATGATAATGTTATCAGGCAGCCATGCCCAGGCGTTCTTACCTCACCATCTCACACTACCAGCATTTCCCCATCACACCAATACACTCCCTCTTCCTTTCCTGAGGCATCCCCTACCCCAGGCTCACTGGACTGCAGTTCTGGTCCCAGCCCAGTAAGCTAATTGACCCAGGGCTTCTGGGCATACAGCTCTTAGCAGTCTCTCTGCTGTGGAGGTCCAGGGAGGGATGAGGCACCTGCCTTCAGAACTCTATCAGAAGCTTGGCCTAATAAGTAATATTAAGAAAAATGACAGCATTTCTAGAGAATTGGTGAAATGGAGATTAAAAACCATGCCTATGCAGTAGTTATCTAGTAAGTACCAGAAGAGAGGACATGGGCCTCACTTATCCCCTGGCCACTCGGCGTCCCCTGAGTACCAAGCTGACGCCCTGTGGCAGACAGGTGCTCAGAATGTGTTCACTAGGGTGAGAGCAGGCCATCTGCATTGGCCTGGGTGAATGAGGCCCTGAGCATGCACAGCCATTCACTAGCTTGCTCTCCCCTGCCTTTCTGGCTCCCATAGGAACTGCGGCAGTATCTATCGAACCTTGCCGATCAGTGCAACAGTGAGAACAATGCTGTGGACATGCCCCTGGTCATCATCCTGGACAACCTGCATCACGTCAGCTCCCTGGGCGAGATCTTCAATGGGCTGCTCAACTGCAAGTACCACAAATGGTAAAGGCCTGTGCTGGACCCCAGCATCCCTGGGCAAGTATGCTGCCATCTTCAGGTGGCCCAGGCCAGCATGGTAATGAGGCAATGCGTGCGTATTGGGTAGGGAGTGGAGGGAGCTAGCCATCCATGGCCTGGACACACAGATGCCACAGGCTCCCATAAGCACCTCGTTCTCCAGCTGGCCCAGCTCACAAGCTTTCTCATTCTCTTTCCCCACAGCCCTTACATCATTGGCACAATGAACCAGGCTACCTCTTCTACTCCCAACCTGCAGCTTCACCATAACTTCAGGTAAGCCATTATTTCCCTTGTCCAGTCAGAGGATGAAACCACAAGGAGAGCAAGTACATGCGAGGCAGCAGCCTTTTTTGAGTGTCTGTTATGTGCTAGGCATCACGTTAAGCAGTTTCCTCAGCTTGATTCATTTAGTTCTTACTTTGGCCCCAAGTATATATGTTTGTCATTCTCAGTTCACAAATGGGGAAACTGAAGCTCAGAGAATTCAGAGACTCATGTGAGATTATACAGCCAGTCCGTGGCAGAGCTAAAACTTAAACCTGGATTTCTCTGACCCTCAGCCTGCTGGAATAGTGTCCAGGAGGCAGCTCTGGAGGGGATGTTGACCCTTGGCCACTCCTGTAGGTTACCAGAGGTGCCTCCCTCTGTCCCAAGTGAGCATAGGCCATGAGAGCTCTTACTTATAAATGGCCCCACATAGCTGGGTCTGTGGGCCTTCAAGGTCCACTTGCATGAATCCCTGGTGGCTTGTCTCCTTCTCCTCACTGCCCCAGCACCATCCTGGGGCTCTATCCCAGCCAGGATATGGGGACCTTTTGGCTTTGTCACATGGGGCTGTGGGGCTGCTTACCTCAGCATCACTCAGCACCCTTCCAGCTGCCTGGACCTCCCCTGACTCGGCCTCGCCCACCTGGGCCCTTAGATGAGGGTAAAAATTTATCTCCTGGGCTGGGACCCCTGGCTCATCTTTGAGGGAGATCTATTAAAAGTGGTCTGAGGGCTGGGGCTGGGGCTCAGTTGTAGAGTACTTGCCTGGCATGCATGAGGCACTGGGTTTGATCCTCAGCACCACATATAAATAATAAATGAATAAAATAAAGATCCATCAACAACTAAAAAAAATATTAAAAAAAAAGAAGTGGTCTGAACTACAAGAAATGTCAGCTGCTCCAAGCCACCAAGAGCAGGCTGCCCCCATCTTGTCATCCTGTCTGTGCTTTTTCCTCCCCGCCCACCTCATGCCCCAGCACTGCTGCCTCTCTCCCAGCACACTGCTGTAGTCACTTTCTAACTAGCATGCCTGCTGCCTGGCCCCCTGCCAGCCACGTTCTGCACCATGGCAGCCAGTGTGAGCCTTCCAGAATGCTCATCTAACCACAGGCCTGTGCTTACAGTCTTGCCGTGGCTCCCTGTGGTCTTCAGAGTGAGATCTCCTTAGTATGGCAGGTCAAGTCTAAACCCAGGCTATGCTGAGCCTCTGGCAGCATCTGTGAACATCCCAGGCCATTTCACATGCCTCTGCAAAGGCTGCCACATGCTCCCCACCTCCCACCCTGACAGCCGCTCCTGCCTTACCTCATGTTGCTGCTCCATCATCCCTTCCCTCCCAGCCCAGCCAGGCTCTCCTCTGAGGAACCTTCCCTGATTCCTTAGGTTGTCATGATTTGTCATGTCTTTGTTTTCCATTTGCTTATCCACCTCCCCCAGCCCTAGACTGCAAGCTGCTGAAGGCCAATGACCATGTCAGAGTCACTGTTAGAGTTCCATAACCCTGCACAGAGCCTGACACCAAGCAGCAGGGGCAGTCTCTCTCAGTGGCTAGAGCTCAGACTGCCTTGGTTCTGATCTCAGCTCTTCCGTTAACTAGTTCTCTGATCCTGGACAAGTTACATAACCCCAGCTTTGCTACCTGTAAAATGACAATGGCGATACTACCTGTTCTGTAGGGTTGTCGCTTATGGAGAATTCACATGTGCACTGTGGAGAAGTGTTCCGTGGTCTTGTTTTAGTATTAGTTTATACACCTCCCATTCCTAATAAGCTTTTGTTCTTGGGGTTGGCCATCGTTTTACTCACTGTCATCATTGTTGAAAAACATCCTGACTTCCACCAGGTGGGTGCTTTGTGCCAACCACACGGAGCCCGTGAAGGGTTTCCTTGGCCGGTTCCTGAGGAGGAAGCTCATGGAAACGGAGATCAGTGGGCGGGTACGGAATGTGGAGCTGGTGAAAATCATCGACTGGATTCCTAAGGTCTGGCATCACCTCAACCGCTTCCTGGAGGCTCACAGCTCCTCAGACGTCACCATCGGTAGGTGGGAGACTGGGCACAGAGTGCAGGCTGGCTAGCAGGCACTGCTCCGGGGCCCTGGGAGTCCTCTGGCTCCTGGCCAGGGCGGCAGTCTGCAGGATGTTGGGCAACACTATCCTTCAGGGTAAGGAAGTAGGAAGAGGGACAATTGAAGATTGAAGACTGAGATGGACCCCAGATCCTGGTGATCAACAGAAGAGAGTTGTGTGCTGCCCTGCCTGGTGTAGAAAAGGCCAGCTCAGTGAAGAGCCCCCACCCCAAGTCTGCCCAGTCTCTTTAGGATTGGCTTTGCTTTAAAAATGGAGTCTTAACAGCATGTCTGCAGCTTAGGGATTTAGAACAGAGAAGACCATCCTGCCATCCTAACATCATCATCTCCATTTGAGGCTATTTCTTCTGGCCTTGTCCGTGTTTGCTGTAGGTACAATCACGGAGTGCATGTAGGGTGTTGCCTTTTTCCCCCTTCTCACTGTTACCATGGGCCTTCTGTGTTGCTACTCTATTTTAAAAATTATTTGTTAAAAGCTGAAAAATAGGGGCCGGAGGTGTGGCTCAGTGGTAGAACACTTACCTAGCACGTGTGAGGCACTGGGTTCGATCCTCAGCACCACATACAAATAAATAAAATTAAGGTCCATCGACAACTAAAAAAAATATTTAAAAAAAAAGCTGAAAAATAATCAAATGCAGGTGTTTCATTGTTTGTTCAACTGTTTCTGTCTCTTGGACAGGCAATGTTCTTCCTTTCCTAAAAATCAATATTAATAATACCAGAGAACGTCTTCTCCATAAAGCCTCACCTTTCCTTTGGATGGGGTCCTTTAGGGGTGCAAGACGGAGTCAGTGTCCCCTCTGAGCCCATCAGCCAACAGCTGGTACTTCTGCCGTCAGCTCTGCCATGGCTCAGAAAACCCCCGAGGTCCCTGCTCTGAGAGGTGCTTACTCTTACGTATTTTCACTGTGGTCCCCAGGCCCCCGGCTCTTCCTGTCCTGCCCCATCGACGTGGATGGCTCGCGAGTGTGGTTCACTGACCTGTGGAACTACTCTATTATCCCCTATCTCCTGGAAGCCGTGAGAGAAGGACTCCAGGTAAGGAGCACCCCACCTTCTCCTCCCTCAGAGTCGAGGAGGATTATCTTGGTGACCAGTTGAGTTCTTATCTTCTCCTTCAAGAATCTGACTGACATGAGGTGCCCAGCCCTTACCTGTGTCGCCATCAGTCTAGCACAATGTAGGAACAATTAGTTTCAAGTCCTGGCTCAGCCACATACTGGCTGTGTGACCCCAGGCAAGTCATTTACCCTCTCAGTGCCTTTGTGCCCTCATCCATAGGAGAGAATGATAATAGTATTCCATTACAAAGCATTTATGTAAAGATTAAATGGAATCATGGCCATAAAGTTTCAGCATAGTAACTGCACAAGAAATGAGATCATACATGTATGCAGCACTTCACAGTTTGCAAAGTATTCTTATATCTGCAAGCCCTGGATTAGTACTGAGATTTTAGCAGATTTTTTTTTTTTCCATCTTTGGTTTTTAAGAAAGAAAACTTGGCCAAGGTCATAAAAGTGAAACTTGAAGGATCTGGAATTTGAGTCTGTTCCTTCTGAGCTCAATTCTAGGTGCCTAGCTCTTGGGCCCCAAGGTGTACTCACTATCTGGCATTAGGACCCCTCACAGGTGGCCTCAGGAACTCATAAGGTTACAAGTCCCTTCTGCCCAGCAGTAGCTAGAAAGCACAGACTCTTTACTGTGCAGGGCTTACTCTCTCTGTGCAGAGCTTAACTGGGAGCAGACTATTTCATTGCAGCTTGGGATGGTTTGGTTGCTGTGCTTAGAGGCAGCCTGAGTAGTTATGGGGCTCATGCACCCAAAGTGAGTAATTAGCAGGCATCCGCACAGCTGACTCATCCAGCAACCACCTCTGCCCCGAGGTTTCCTAGGGAGTCTTTGTTTCCTGGGCACCTGGCAGGGGAGACATGAGACAGTGCTGCAGGTCGTGGAGGGCCTGGGAGCAGTGTGCCCCCATGCATGTGTGTGACAGTGTAAGTCAGTAGTTCCCGCCAGTGTTTGTCCTTTGTGAACATTTGGATAAACGTGGGGGATATTTGACTGCTTTGTATCAAATACTGTGTCACAGCAGTGATAGCTTAGAGGTGCTCAGGACAAAAAGAACTTGGAGAGGAAGTTCTCGTGCTGCTTGTGACTGGTATTTGATTGAACTGGAGCACGTGTGTTGCACATCCAAGCCACCATGCTAAGATGTAAGTACCCTGTGAAGGCAGAGAGAAGCAAGAAAGTGGGCGGGCTGGGCCAGCTCCAAATCACTGGCCAAGTGCTCCATCAAATATTGCTTTCATAAAAGAAAGTATGACAATCTCAGATCTTTGCAGTGGAATCTCCTAAGGTAGATGAAGTTGCCAGCCTAGGTTAGTCTCTTGGGTCTATTAGTTCCACAAACCCAAACAGCCACCCAGTCACTCCTATTAGGCCAATGGAAGCATCCTCCACCTACTGAGTTTTTGCACTCTGTTTCAGAAACCTGTCTCCTCTGTTCCTGAGCAGTGGCTTCCAGGGACTGCAGTATACTTGATTCCTTACAAAACCCAAATTGCAAGCAGGAGAGGGACACCCTCTGTTTCCATGTCCACCTCCCCTCTCAGTTCTCCTGCTTGTTGCTTCTTTGTATCAAATGTATCTTCTGGGGAGGGGAGTGACAGCAGAATCCTCTGAAGAAATCAGCAAGTTCTGTTGAGTAAAGGCTTCCCCTGCCCAAGGAGGTATGAACCAAGAGGGGGAGTCCATCTCCACTCCAGCCTTGAGCTGCGCATCAGTGGCCCCTTGTTGCTCACCAGCAGTTGGTGGTGTCAAGGCCCTTCTTTGGACCTAAGTTTAAAAGAAGGCTTTTTGGGTATGGCTGTGGAGGTATGGGCTCAGGACTCCCCTTCTGCTCTAGGTGAGGTTGCTAATGGAATGTATCCTAGAGGAGCATTGGATCTCTCTCCTACCAAGAAGGAGCAAGTGAGGCTACAGGTAGAAGGGACTTAGAGATGGCTATAGAACTACCTGTCCAGGGCAGGGAACAGAGAGCCTGCTGTCTCATGAGACTCACCAGTTCCTTGTAAGGCAGGAAAAGTCATCACTTTCTTGGGCTGTGAGGTCATTTGAAGGACAGTCCTCCAAGAGTATGAGAGCAGTGAAGGGAGGCCGTCAGAGTTCAGTCTACCAACTGCCTTGAAAGCAAACCCCACGTCCTAAATCAGGGACTTCTTTATCATGCTGGGTCCAGGATACCTTATATCAGTTGCTAATTCACAAGGGAACCCACTGTGTTCTTTGTGCCTCTGGTTTTGAAGGAAAGCTGGCTGATATTCATTGAGAGCCTGCTTATAGACAAACCAAGACTTGCAGAAGTTCCCAAATCTCACCAGACTCACCCAGTGGGGTATGATAGAGTAAGCACTGGAGCAAGGATGGTATGAACATTCTGGATATTTCTACACTTTTTCAGGCTGTCCTGGGCACCCCATATCTCTCCCAGGAAGCCACAGATAGCTCACAGAATAAGTGTTATGTTTTATACAGTGGAGTTCTGCATATGATTTCATTTGACAAAAGGATTTCTTTACCTTAAAATATAACTGTAGCTGGGCAAGGTGGCGCACGCCTATAATTCCAGTGACTCAGAAGGCTGAGGCAGGAGGATCACAACTTGAAAACCAGCTTCAGCAAAAGCAAGGCGCTAAGCAACTCAGTGAGACTCTGTCTTGAAATAAAATACAAAATAGGGCTGGGGATGTGGCCTGGTGGTCCAGTGTCCCTGAGTTCAATCCCTGGTACCCCCCCAAAAATAATAATTTTAAGTCCCCCTTTTCTCGGTGTCCTCAGCCCATACATGCTGTGTGCTGGACACTATACAGCGTCCTTTGCTCCTCACATAACCCAGCTTAGTGGCCAGGAACTGAGCATGTAAGCCTTTGGCTGCAGTTATAAGCTAAGAGGTGGAGTTCCTAGAATAGGTTCTAATGGAGCTGCCACACACTGTGAGCCAGGAAAGAGAGCTGCCCATGGTGGCAGGATTAGTGGGGTCATGTCCCTGCTATAATCAGGCCTCACCACCAGCTTACAGATAGCCCCTCCAATTGGGCACATTCATGCCAGGAGGTAATAGGGCATCGCCCCCTAGTGGACACCAGATAGCTTTGCAAGGCTCCAGTATCTTCCTGATTGTGTGTGTGTGACTGTTCGGAGATGCTTCCTGAATGTGTACCTTCGTGCCCCCATGTAGGAGCCCTGTGCATCCCATGGGGCCAGAGGAGCCCAGGTTTTAGTTGCCATTGTCTTGGCTCCCTGTTCCCATTCTTCCTAACCCAGTGGGGATGCCAGGCTCCTTCCCTGCCTTGGGGAAGGTGATTGTTCTTTCTGTCTGTCTGTCCAATTGTTTCTGTCACTGCCCTCAGGGTTCTGCAGTGAAGCCAAGGAGCTTTATGATAGTTCTTTTGCTTGCCACAGTACTCACTCAGCCATTCATCACCTGGACTTAAACATGTCCAGCGGCAAGTAGGGAGGCTTAGAAAAATATTTTCTGTTCTTACAGATGATATTACCTGCACCTAATGTGCATTTGTCTTATGACTCAGCCTCAGTCCTGTTCCTCTTTGGATTAGTCATCGGAAACACTTTTCAAAGTTGTCTACAGTTTACAGAGCAACTCGAAAGACTCGGTGCCCAAAGCGGGACTGGTGCCAGAGGGAGCAATGGAGGGGCAAGCATGGGGCCATTTGTCCATTACCAAGCCTGCTGTGAGACCCTGGGCAGCTTCCTATCTCTGGGCCTCAGCTTCCCCATTTATAACTTGCAAGTTGGGATAGAAGACTGTTTTCAGTCTGGTTTCTGTGAAGCCCAGGAGTTCCTCAAACCACTTAGTGGTGGGGGTCAGGAATAAAGAGCAAATGTATGAAAATTACTGGGCCAGATGACCTCTAGGGACTTGCTGAGCTGCATCCTTTGAGATTCTGAGATTCTGCATCTTTGAGCATCTCCTCCTATTGCCAAGGGAGGAGACAGCAGTAACTGTCAGAAAAGAGGGGTCGGGTCAGCCTTACATATGTGAAGTCTGGCATAGGAAAGGCAGCTCAGTTCCATTTGTGGGTCCTTTGAAGGAAGAATTTCTAGAAACTGCAGGATATTTCTAATCTGGAACAGCCACCTTGGGCTGTAAAAGTCCCTAACTGCTTCTGCTTTCTCTTCTATCCCAACACCTGTGTGTGCGCACACGTACCCCTTCCCAGATCCCCTCCTACTCAGACTATGAATTGCCTAAAGGTTGCCAGACTAAATTCCCATGCTCCAGGTTGACAAAGACTTAACAGCAGATGGTCAGAGCACTAGACGGGAGGTGTCTAGACAGCAATGAGGTCATAGGAGGCTCTAGGTGTCCCGAGTGCAGAAAGAAGCAGTCACTAATGCAGAGAGGTGAGCAGGTCCAAGATGAGACAAGGCTGTGGCCTCTCAGACAGAAATCTGAGGTGGCTCCAGTGATGGTGGGGGTGGACCTCACAGGCTGATGTGCTGATATCTGCTGAACAGCCCAGTCTCATTTCAGGTCTGTCTAGTTATATGGCTCTTGCTAATGCACAGGAGTTCAAAGCAGGACCAGTCATTTGAGGTGGAGAGGGACTGACCCAGACAAGGGAACTGGGTCCCAGGTTTAATTCCATCACCTCTCTATGACCCTCCACAATTGGCTCTGCTCTTTAGGCCCCAATTTCGCCAGCTGGTGAATGCAAAGCAGCAAAGCAGCAAAGCAGCCTATGACTCGGGCGTGGGTTTTTGAGTTCATAGCCCAGCTCTGTTCTACTCTCAGCACCTAGCTGGCTGAGCACCTCTTTCCAACTGCACATTCAGTGACAGTGATAGTTTGAAATTGGCCCCATGGTGGGAGTATTTATACCATGGAAACAGGCAAATACTTCAAATCAGGCTGTTTTTCTCCCTGTTGCCAGTTTTTCAAATTGTACCAGCAAGGCCCAGAGGTGAGGGTTGCCCAGTGAGTATCAGCAGAGCTGAGAATAAGCCCTGGTCAGCCTGACTCCAAAGCCTGTGTTCTTGACCACTAGGTCCTGCTGCCCCTCAAGCAGCACATCTTGGATGGCTTCCTTAGTTTGGAATTCTGAGATGGCATAATGCTGGGTGTGGAAGTTGTTTTCAGAAAGCTGTAAAACTGAGATTGCAAGTGAGGTCTTAGCCCACATCCAGACTGATCCTTCTTTGCCTGTTTGTTTCCAGCTCTATGGAAGGCGTGCCCCCTGGGAGGATCCTGCCAAGTGGGTGATGGACACCTACCCATGGGCAGCCACCCCACAACAGCATGAGTGGCCTCCTCTGCTGCAGCTACGGCCTGAGGATGTCGGCTTTGACGGCTACTCCATGCCTCGCGAGGGGTCCACAAGCAAGCAAGTGCCCCCCAGCGATGCTGAAGGAGACCCACTGGTGCGTTTCAGCTCCTTGCAGCTCACAATTCAGAGCACTTAGTTTGTGGTGGGTGTAATTCAAGGCACCCTGGAAATGCAAAGGCGATGAAGCCTGCCCTTGCTTTGGAAGGCTGGGCCCACCCAAATATTAGGGACATTTTTGCCAACATTTTGTTCTGTGGTTTTAGGTTTTCATTAAAGCCTTTAACCTCCCTGAAATTTTTTTTAGCATAAGGTAAAAGGTTAAGAGTTTGATTTCATTTTTCCCCTCTTAAATGACCCTATACCTATTGTTGTTACTGTAATGTTCTCACTCTGATTTAAAATGCCACCATTATCACACATTATCCTGTTCCTCTGATCTCTACCACTAAAAACTGAGCAAAGGAAGAGCACACTAAGGACCCAGAGGCCAAGCCAAACAATGAGGAGCCTAGGCAGGGGAGGTTTGCGAACAGGAGGGATGCACAGGGGCCTGAACATGCGTCCCCTGACGGGTGATGTGAGCTTTGAGTATTGTATTTACTGTGTCATTGCTGAAGCCTTTCAGAAGTACCTAGATCAGTGATGATAACACCTCTAAACAATTCTGTAATTCTCTACCAATGCAGGGCTCACACATGGTTACACTGCTAAATTAGACCTAACCAATCCAAAGCCCTACATATCAAGGAGGAAACAAACATTCCAAAACCTCCCACAGTTAAATGACTATTGTCATGCCTAAAATTTAGCCCCAAGCCTCCTGGCAGCTATGGCAAAAAGAAAAACACAGCAGAGATGATTACTTGCATTACCTAATGAAAGAAAATCATGAGTTGCAGCAGGCTTAAAAGACAACTGACTCACTGTGCTGTCCTTACTGGACAATTGATTTGCTAGATAAAATAAAAATAGCAATAATAGGGCTGGGGCTATACCTCAGGGGTAGAGTGCTTGCCTAGCATGCACAAGGCCCTGGATTCAATCCCCAGTCCTGAAAAGTATATATATATATATATGATAGTAATAATAATGATTTGTGTTGCCTGCCATCCTTCTGATTGGTGCAACGTGGGTGTGATCCCATTTATTTAAGCAGGAACTGTATTTTTAAAGGATGTAGTGTTTGTGTTACTATGTACCTAGTTTGCAGTATTAACAATGGTTTTCTGGAGGAAACAAAACACTTGAACAGCTGTTTGTAATGTAATCATTGCCAAAGGTCAAGGTCATGGAGGTATTTTTGGTATGGTTGAACTCCTGGCATCTTAACCTGAAAACAGGATTTAGGGTCAGATGCAGTGGCACATACCTGTAATCCCAGCAACTCAGGAGGCTGAGGCAGGAAGATTGCAAGTTTGAGGCCAGCCTCAGCTACTTAGTGAGATCCTGTCTCAAAATAAAATTTAAAGGGTGAGGGAGGGCCATATAGCTCAGTGGTAGAGCTCTTGCCTAGCATATGTGAGGTTCAGTCCCTAGTATGTGTACACCCTACACCACACACACACACACACACACACACACACACACACACACACACACACACTTTAGGCTATCTAGAGGAAATAATGGCTAATCCATCCCCAGTTTTTCTTAGCTGGGCACATTTATATCACTGACTGAACTCAGGAGCCTCCTAGGTAAGACCTGTTCACAGAGCAGACATGCAGAATCCTTTCTCCAACCCCGGGACTCTGGGAATGAGCTGTGTCAGTCCAGCCACCACCACTTACCAAGGTAGATACTTGGTATTTCTCCCAAGTCCCATTCTCACTGCCTAGGCCTGTGGGTGTCTGTGATGATAGATTTCCTGCTTCCTAGTCCTTTCCCTTAAGAGACTGAGAACTCCACAAGGATGGACTGACTTGGTTTTATTCCAGAACCATAAGCCATGGTAACACCAGGGATGTTTGATGAGTGAGTAGAGAATCCCGGCTGCCACTGGCTGGCTGTTGCGACAGCTCCACCCCTCCTCTGTTATAGTTCTGCCAATGGGCACGAGCTGATGGTGCACATGGCCTGGCTCCCCAGGGAAGCTGCACAGCATCCCTAAAGGGAGCTGGCCTTCATACCCAGCGCATCACACCCTGGCCTTAGCCCAGAGATGCCCTGTCTCTTAACTTACTCACTCTGTGAAATATAGAGCACATAATTTATAGTTATAAGTAAAATATGTTTCTGATTCCCCCTCTACATTCAAAAGTGGCCAATAGGATGTAAAGCAGGGGAGATTTAATAATGCTGTCTGTAAGCTTTCCCCTTTGTTTGGGCGAAGATGCAACAGATCACATTGGTGCATGGCCCTGCCAGCCCATTCCTAAGGGGTTCATGCACATCTTGTCATTCCCTGCTTCGGCTCTCTGAGATAGATGCTGTTGTTTTTGCCACTCTGTGGCTGAGGGAGGGGTGGCTCGGGCACTTGAGATCATTGCCACAAGGTGCCTGCAGCATGGTCCATGCCTCCATTTTCTGAGACTCTCCTCATAGCTGGCCTCACCCCTCTGCCCCACAAAGTCTTTGACAGTGGCTAGAGCACAGCTGGTTCCAGGCTGACCTCTAGCCAGAGCCAGAGGTCCGAGTAGGCTTCCTGTCCCAGCAGGGGGAGTGGAATGTGGGGTTGCATTTTAGATGTCATGATGCTACTGTGCATTTCAAGAGCAAGGGTACTGGGATGGCATCTTTACCCTGGCCATGGGCTATGCCCAGTAAGGCATGCCTCTCTCAAATAAAAATACATAAACGTGATCTTCATAGAGGAACTTCTGTTTTCTTTTCTTTGCTCTACATACTCAGTTAGTACCATAACATTATAGGGCAGGTGCTGTTATTACATACATCTGGCCAATAAATAGGCACCAAAAGGTTAAGTAACTTGCCCAAGGTCATGCAATTAGTGCAGAAGCTGGGAGTTGAACGTGGAAGCCTGGCCCAAACTCCATGCTCTTGTCCACTGCCTCTGTTGTGAGCTGCAGTTGGATGAGTCTGAAGGAGGTGGCCTGAGCTTCCAAGAGGCCAGATGGGCAGCTGACTAGGCTGACAGCTGCTCACACCTTTCTGCTCTCTCCCCAGATGAACATGCTGATGAGGCTGCAGGAGGCAGCCAACTACTCCAGTCCACAGAGCTACGACAGCGACTCCAACAGCAACAGCCATCATGATGACATTCTAGACTCATCCTTGGAGTCTACTCTGTGATAGGGGCCCAGCCTGGAGCCCTCCCCCCTCCTCGGCCCATCCTCCTGCATCCTCCATGTCATCCTGAAGATAACTTCCTGAGCCAGCCCCCGGCCGCAGCTGCCAGCTACAGAAATACTGAGACCCTTCAACCCTCAGCCTCAACCTGGGTGCAAGCATCCTGGGCCAGCCGCCTGGGGACCCTTCCTTCCACAGTGAGAACTGCACTACCTTCTGTCGTACTCAAATTCTTGTTTTGCCTTGTTGCTGTGACCTCCTTAAGACACTTAAGATGCTTCTCGGGAAAGGATCGTCACCATTGAAATGAAAAGTTTTCAAAAGAAACCACTGGAAGCTCTGAAGCCAAACAGCATCCTGCCACGAGCTGCCCAGAGACAAAAGAGACTGGAACAAAGTTGGAAATGTAGATAGCACGGCTTCTCCTCAGCACAGGCCCTCCAGACTGGGTCTCGCAGCCTGCGCCACAGCCACACCCACCCACCTGCCCTCCCATCCAGCCTGCCACAGAAGAACTAACTGGTGCTAACTTGGGCACTTGCTTTGGTCACTCTCAAAACGCTGCAGAGCTCTGGCATAGGGAACCCTTAGGAGAAAATACGTGCTTTTCTGTTTTTAAATGGTGCTCTCCTTCCCTGAGAGGTATTTTGCCTGTTCCAATTCAGCACCCCCACTTTGGGTACATCAACCCCCGATTGTCTGCAAGAGTGAGTGAGGGAGTGAGAATGTGAACCAGCAGGTGTGACTGTAAATGCAGAACCGCATGTGTCTGTGTCCTTTACTCTATCTAAATGAATCAGGTTTGTCTTGTTTTGTTTTGTTTCTTGCAAACACTGTGTATATGTGAGAAATTGCTCTATTTTGGAGAACTGGCAACCCCTCTAAAATGAGGATGAATTTCGCCCTTGCCGACTCATTCCTTTTGAAGATTTTTCTCCCTCCCTCTGGGTCAGAATCAATCCTTTGGTGACAGGACAAGCCGCGGGGGTTGAGTTTTGGTTGGTCCCGCTGGGTTTGGGTTTTTGGTTGTCCATCTTCACAGTCCGCATGCTCGCCTCCTCCTGCTGCAGCTGGCGGTACTGCATCCTTGAAGATGGACGAGGACCGGTCCTTCTCATGCGGGGCGAGCCACGGACCTTGCCTTCCCTTTTCGTCT
The DNA here is from genome assembly GCA_004024805.1 of Geosciurus inauris. NCBI lineage: Eukaryota > Metazoa > Chordata > Mammalia > Rodentia > Sciuridae > Geosciurus > Geosciurus inauris. Next base: position 226,365 of record PVHX01000947.1, read on the forward strand.
TTGAGGGTTGAAGATGGGCTTCAACCCTTTGAGCACCTCAACCTTTGAGGGCTTCGACCCTTTGAGCACCCAGCCCCAGCCCAGCTGGGGTGGGGAGGTCACCTCACAGAAGACTTGCACTTTCCTCAGAACCAACTTGGTGCAGCTCAGCCAGGGCGGCGTGGCCGCTGCCTCCCAGGAGTCCAGCCCCGTCCTCCGCCCAGAGGAGCCGTGCCTGACCTCTCGGTGCTGCCCTTCCCAAAGCGATGCCTTACTGGGTTTGTACTAACCGAGTTCATTCACGTGAGTGTCGTGCCTGCCTGGGGTTTTCGTTTTGTTTTGTTTTCCCCATCAAAACAAACAGGGCTAAAAAGTCATGTATTCATTAGGAGAACTCAAGTTGCTGTGATTTTTCTCATCCAAAAGACTCATTTGTGTGGATGCTTGATCATGGGAAAAAGAAAATATAAAAAATCATCCATATTTTAGGTTCTTGTCAGCCTCCAGCTGACAACCTGGCTGGATGGTGCTCTGCTCCTGCAGGAGAAGGCAGGAGTTCCCACCAGTGCACACCACGTTGCTGACACATGTCCTATGAGAAACCCGGTCTGCCGCCTCTTTAGCGCACTGGGATTTCTTTATGAGTGTGATATATCTTTCAGTTATTTGTTTGTTGTTTTTTTTTTTAAGAAAATCTTTGTCAGGCCTCAGTGAGGGCATCCTTGTTAATGATCAGGGTTTTTATTCCATCTTTTGCATTTCTTTCTCCAAAGGTTTTTTTTTTTTTTTTTTGGTTTCTTGACCTGAAACTGCTCACATCACTTGGAATGACACCATTTTCTTCCTCTTTGAAAGGAACGTGCCCCACTAACTGGTGAACAGAAAACCTTTCAACGCTGTCCCAGCTTCAGTCTCAGTAAACTCAGACTCTGTTCTGCTCAGCCTTTGTTAGTCATCTGGGTGTCAGTGTGTCTTCTTGTTTTTGTTTCTGGTAAGATTTTGAATCTGTACATTTAGCCTGTGACCAGGGGGCAAACCCTCAGCCTTCTGGTAAACCTGAAGGGTGGCCCTTCTCAGACAGTTTATCTCCCAGCAATGACCTTACACTCTCATACTGTGAATTTGGAAGGAGGTTAACTTGACCTTCTCGTGGGCAGTTTTCCCAGTCACCCTTGTGAGTAGACACCTGCCAATACTGTTTGAAACATTTTTGTCTTCTATGACACCCTCCCTCCTCTTTTTTCCCTTCATCCCAGACTTCCCTCCCACTGGGTCCAGGCTCAAAACCAAGCCCTTTGTGCCTGGCGTTGCCTGATGGGTGAGCGGTGATTCTACGTAGCATACCCTTGTGTGATTCACAACTCAGTGTCCTTCCTAACATCACAGGAAGCAGGGTTGTCTGATATGCACATTTATTATTTTGGTCATATTTTTACGTCAGTGTCACTCACCTTTGACAAAGTGACTTTGTACTCGTTTAGGGCTCTGTCTGAAATGCTTCCATTTTGCCTTTTTCTACAGTTAGGCTAATTTTGAAATGTATGAAATTCTATGCAACATTTGTGTTGAGTTACCAATGGAAGCCAAAAGTTTTCTTCCCAAACTGCCAAGAATTATACAGGCCATAAATGAGATGGGAATAAACCTTTTAATTTAAGGTTGGGGATGGGGTGGGATGGGAAAAGGAACAAGACTTGCCTAGACTCTTGTCATATCTTGGGGACATTTTTAATTTTATTGTTTAATGCTTAAATTTCAAAATTCTGTGTATTCAAATTTGATTGTGGTGAAATCTATTTCAAAAGGAAAAAAATAATCCAACTTTGTGGATATACAACGGAAGGTTTGCTGTTTTGATCTAATTGTTTCCAGTGGAGCAGTTTATGAAATATGTTCTATAAGATGTACATTTTTTCATTGTAACATAGAAATTGTAAATAATTGATTAAAGTGCTGCATTTTGATGAATTTTTTCTAGCCATTTTTAAAGAGAAAACTAGGAATTGAGTATTTTGTGTACGGTATGTTTCCACCTTCCCTTCCCTTCTCCTTTCCCGCCTCCCTATTTAATTTTCATTTGTCATGAGGTTTTTGGATTTGCCAATGATCTGCTGGAGATCATGCCCCACGTCATAGAGAATAAATCTGATGATTGTACCAGTCTTAAATTATTCATGATTCAATAAAATTGATGCTTATTTATTCAGATTAGTGGTTTGGCTCGTCTGTGCTAGAGCACGATCTCCTCAGAAAGTTCAACTTCATGCCAAGAGCAAGTTGATCTTCTGTGGAGGCACCAACACAGGGAGAATCCAAAACATTTATTTGCAAACCCATCTTTGCCAAGATGTTATCAGCATACCATCTCTTCTCAGTTTCTCACTGAAGTTACCACAAGTCACGTGACACTTGTTAGAAATGTAGAGTTCAAATCCTACCAGTCCTTATGAATAAGGAGGATTTGTAGAAATACAGGTGTTGGTTCAGTCTGGTCAAGATGCTCAATTTCTTTCTTTTCTTTGGTTTCTTTCCATTCAAATTTTTAAAAATTTTACATGTTATACAGTGTGATAATTTGATACATGTGTACAATGTTTATGATCAAATCAGGATGATGAGCATTTCTGTCTCTTTAAACCTTTACCATTCTTTTGCATTGAGAACCTTCAAACTCTATTTCAGTTCTCTATGAAATACATATCATATTATAAACTAGTCACTCTGCTGTGTTGTGGAACACTAGCACTTAACTCTACCTAAACGTGTTTTGGTAATTGTTATCTGACCTCCCGCTACCCCTCCTCCCCAATGCTCTTCCCAGCCTCCTAGTAATTACTACTGTGTTTTCTTCCACTCCGAGATCAACTTTTTATGTTCTACATATAAATGCAAACGTGCAGTTTTGTCTTTGTGCCTGGCTTGATTCACTTAATGTCCTCCAGTTCCACCTATGATGCTACAAATGATAGGATCTCATTCTTTCTAGCCAAAGAGTGTTCCATCACATATTGCTTATCCATTTGTCAATAGATGTCTTGGTTGACTCCATGTCTTAGCTATGGTGAATAGTGCTGCAGTAATTATAGGCATAATTACTCTTTGGTATACTGATTTCATTTCCTTTGGATGTACGTATCTATTCATGCAATTGCTAGATCACATAATAGTCTATTTTTAAGGAACTTCTGTACTGTTTTCCATAGTAGCTACACTAATTTACATTTCTACCAACAGTTACGTAAGAATTTCCCTTTCTTCACCTCCTTGCCAGCATTTTCTATTTTTTTGTCCTTTGGATGGTAGCCATTCTACCTGGGATGAGATGATATCTCAGATTTTCAGTTTCTGACACTCCTGGGGCTGTCAGTGCTCTGTCCCCAGGGCCATTCTCAGAGGAGCAAGCAATGTCAGTATCCATCTGGCCCCCACTTGACCCCTTAGCATGAGAGATTTTTTTTTTTAGTGCACTGAGCATCTAATTGCCACATGTTTTCCAAATACTTCAAAATAATACTTGCAAAATAACCTTGGGGAGGTTTTCTTATTCTCATCTTACAAATGATAAGAACAGGCTCAGAGAAAATGACAAGGAACCTATAGGTAAAAGCTGAGAGGACTGGAATCAGCCCCACTTTGTAGCACCAAATCCTGCCTCAACAGGCTGCCTGGGGTCGGGGGGCTCTTCCACATTGCAGGTGTCATCAATAGCAGACAGACTCAGTGGGAGATGACAGCACACCTTGACATTCACTTTTAAGCGCAACAACAAATATCTTAAACGCCGGATGGAAGTAAGTCCCGTGGACTCTCAGTGAAATCGATCCTACACAGCTGGTTCAACTACTAACGACATGGAATGTTCCATGATGACCTAGCCAGCAGGGAAATAAACAATCCAGATGTTTAGCATGGGCAGTTTTTAATATTTATTTTAAAAAAAAAGGGATGGGAAGATGGTACCATGGTTTGGCAATGAGATGTCTTAAATTCTAAGATTTTCCATGTCAAATATTTTATAGCATTGCAACACAATAAATTCTGATGTTTTATAGGAAATGGGACTGTCATTCAAGGGTATGATGGGCCAAATGACTAAATGGAAGGTAAGGAAGAGAGCTTGCCAGACATTGTACTGTAAATTTTACTCTATCACATAAACCACAAACCTGTGAGAGGTGGATATTTTTATCTCTACAGTGGAGAAAACTGAGCCTGAGTGATGTTAAGTAACTTGTCATATAGTAGAAATGGAATTCTCAGTTTATTTGATTCTAAAATCCATGCCCTTTCTGCTATACAGTGCTATACTTAGTCTAGGGTGGACTTTGAGAGGAAGATTACCCAACCCTTCTGTATTTGTTATATATTGCTCCTGTAACAAAGAGCACCAAAATTTAGCTGCGTAAAACTAGAAACATTTTTTTTCACAGTTTCTGCGGCTGAGGAATCCAGCCATATTTGCTGGGCACTTTGCCTCAGGTTTTTCCATAATCCTGCAATCAATGTGTATTAAATATTTACAAGGGATATTTAAAAGTAAGAACTATAAAAAGTATCATATTTAATAGTTAAATGGTGAATGGTTTCCCTTTCAGATTAGAAGACAGATAAAGATACCACCTCACTGGTCACTGTGTAACACACGCCTGTGATCCCAGAGACTCAGGAGGCTGAGGCAGGAGGCTCACAAGTTCAAAGCCAGCCTCAGCAACTTTGTGAGGCCCTAAGCAACTTAGTGAGACCCTGAATCAAAATTTTAAAAAATCAAAAGGCCTGGGGATGTAGCTCAGTGCAAAGCACACCTGGGTTCAATCTCTAGTGCCACAAAAAGCAAGCTTTCTCTTACCACTTAACATTGTGGCATTGTGGTAGAGATTCTAATCAGATCAGGGAAGAAAAAAAAAACTAGGAGTGTTGAAAAGGAAGAAATTAGACTGTCTTTATTCACAGGTAACACTATATACTCAGATATCCAATAGAATTCACAGATAAATTATTAGAAATAATAAGTTAACGAGTTTTCAAAATCAGTACACAAAAATCAATTGAATATATATAGTCAAAGGTTTAAAATTTTTTAAAATACCAGTTTAAGAACAAAAATGTCAAATACTTAGGAATAAATGCAATATAAGATGTGTAAGATCTCTACATAGAAATTGATAAAACAGCTGCAAGAAAGTAAGGAAAATGCTGTTTATAAATTTAAAAATGATGTAAAGATGTCAGTTTCTCCAAGGTAGACCATAGATTTGAAACAATCCCACTCAAGAACCCAACTTAGTTTTTTTTTATGGAATTGACACAAGGATTTCAAAATGTATAGGGAAAAGCAAGAGGCAAGGCAGAGCAATGAATAAAAACATGAAGAGGGGGCTTTCTCTAGATATCAAGACTTACTAAGGACATTAATTAAGACAGTGGTATTGGTAGAAAGTTTGAGAGAATAGAATAGACCTCCCCCAGATAAATCCAGCACCCATTTGCTTTACTGCATGGGACTGTGAATAATGTCTCAGACCAAAGGACCTGTTGTATGGAGGAGATGTGACAGGACACAGAATAACGGGATCCATGGGTTCCTGCTATAAGGCTGGAGGTTGGATTGTCCTCTCAAAGACACAATAAGGGCTGGGGCTCAGTGATAGAGCACTTGCCTAGCATGTGTGAGGCACTGGGTTCAATCCTCAGCACCACATAAAAGTAAATAAATAAAATAAAGGTAAAAAAATGTTTAAACCGGGCGCGGTGGTGCAAGCCTGTAATCCCAGCACTTAGGGAGGCTGAGACAGGAGAATTGCGAGTTCAAAGCCAGCCTCAGCAACCGCAAGGAGCTAAGCAACTCAGTGAGACCCTGTCTCTATATAAAACACAAAAATAGGGCTGGGGATTGTGGCTCAGTGGTCGAGTGCCCCTGAGTTCAATCCCCAGTACCAAAAAAATAAAAATAAATAAATAAAATGTTTTTTAAAAAAGACACAACAAAACCACCAATTTGGGAAAGACCTTCTGCGCTGGAGCACTATCCTCCCAGATACAGTATAAATTTTTAACCATCAGCCATTATTCATTGCCAGATGCCCCATAGCCACAGTGCATGCATCTGGGAACACAGGAGTGGAAGTAGAGTGGCACCACCCAGCAACCCACCTGGGCAGTTTGTGCTTCTCATTCCTGCAACTGAAGGCTTAGCAAAATTAGTAGTGCTTGTCCCTGGGATGTGTGTGGCAGAGCCAGGAAGGCAGGAGGATGACCCCTCTTCTCTTCTACTACTAAATTTAAAACTACAACTGCTACCTGATCTCTTGGGACACCCACAGCCAGCGGAACAAGAAAAGTGTTGCTCGCGCAGAGATGATGCCCCTGGTTATTCTGAGGCACCAAGGCTGCTGCTACCTAATGGGAATAGGGAGAAGGGGGACTTGCAGGAAGTTGGAGGACTCTCTGGTGTACCTCTTGGTATTTATTTCCTTGTTGATGATACCTCTGAGCAGGCTGCCACAGTCCAGCAAGAGCAAAGTAAACCTGTTCCCCCTTCTGTCATAAAGATCCAGGTCATCCCTTAGGCAAGCAAGGGATGTTCTGGCTGAGGAGGGGCATGATACAGAGCAGAGGATTGAGAAAGGAAAGGATGGACATCAGTTCTGGCCTTGGGTCCAGGTATAGCAGCGGAAACCATAGCTTTTCCCACTAACTTTCATTCTGAGTCTTCTTTTAGAGATTGCAACCCTGAAGACTCAGATACAGATGGACTGACTCAGAGAATGAGAGTGGGCAGAGTGTAAGGGCTGGGCTGTGGCAGACCCGTTGGCTCCATCTGTGCTCCACCTGACCCTGCAGGGGACACCCTGGGCACACTGACAATGCTCACCTCCAGAACCTGCGTTTCTGCTGCTCTACCTGGGACCTTCCACAGAAGACACAGACGCACAAAAGCAGCGCAGCCCACAAGGGCGGGGCATTGAGTGCCCCAGGAGCAACCTGGACCCAGCTTCCTGATCCTTGTGGGAGACCAGTACGACTCCTAAAGGTTCTTCAGAGGATCCCCAATGACGCAAGCCCCCAGCTGCACACAGGAATTAGGGAAACTCCTGGCACTCGTCTCCCTGCCTCATCGTGGTTTCCCTGCTCCTTCACTCAGAGCTGGTACAGTAACAGGGCAACTGAGGCCCCTAGGGTGTGCCCCCAACAGTGAATGCTCCTTAGGCTTTGCCCCCAGGCATCTCACTGGCCTCCCCTAGTCCCAGTCCTGCTCTCAGTTGTGCTTCCTGACACCACAGCACAAATTAACTCTCTGCTCCCGAGTCTTTTCTCAAGATCCGCTAGGACCATTCAGCAATTCCTCTTATTATTAAGGATTGAATTATGCCCTCCACAAAAGATATGTTGAAGTCCTAAGCCCCAGCACCTCAGAACGTGATGACCTCATTCAGAAACAGTTTCATGGCAGATATAATTAAGAGATCACGCTAGAGTAAGGTGGGCCTCCAATCCTATTTTGCTGGTGTCCTTTTAAGAAGACAACGTACAGATACAAGAGAAGGATTGCGTGTGAGGGTGGAGGCACAGGAAGGAGTTTGGTATTTGCAAGCCAAGGAGCACCAAAGACGGACAAGAGAAGATTCTGTACAGAGCCCCGGGTAGAGCACAGCCCTGCTGACACCTTGGGCCTGGCCCTCCAGCCTCCAGAATTGTGAAAAATGTATTTATGTTGTTTTAAGTCGCAAAATTTGTGGTACTTAGTTGTAATGGCCCTCAAAAGCTACTCCAGTTATAAACACAGCGGACGTGCGCACAGGGAATATATATACAAATGTTCTTAGCAGCACTATTCACAATAACAAAAACTGGAAACAACCCACACATCCACTGACAATAGAATGACAGAATCATAACACGCCAATGTCATTCGGCAGCAAAAATGTTGGTGGATGAATATTGAGTTAATGCTGAGCAAAAGCAACTAGACACACAAAGATGCCAGAAGCCAGATTCCATGCATTTGTGTATAAAGTTTACAATGGTACCTAGGAGGGAGTGTGAGCACAGGTCAGGGAGCTATAAAGAAAATCAGCAGGGAAAGAGCAGCAGTTGGGAGGGCTAGAAAAGGCTTTCTGTTGCTGTCAAACCCAAATCAGATATCACATTTTTATAAATGGATGTTATGGTTGGAATGTTTATATTCCACCCAAATTCTCAGGTTGAAACACAGTCCCCAATGTGATGGTATTAGAAGCTAGGGCTCTTGAGAGGTGATTAGGTCATGAGGGCGTCACCCTCATGGATGTGATTAGTGCCCCTATAAAAAATTTCCAGAGAGCTCATTTGCCCCTTCCATTCTTAAAGGACCCAGATATTAGGTGCCATCTATGGAGCAGACAGCCAGTACTCACCAGACACCAAATCTGCTCACCAGACACCAAGTCCTGACCTGGGACTTCCTAGCCTCCAGAACTATAAGAAATGAGTTTTGGTTGCTTACAATCCACCCAGTTTATGGGATTTCATTATCACAGCTGGAATGAACTAAGCTAGATAATGATGACACATGCATTGCTTTGTGTAGATCATTGAGCTGTGTATTTTTGTTACGCTTCACAAGAAGGAAAATTTTAAAGAATAAAAGCTAACCCAGGCTGCCCACCAGGCCATCCACTCCCAATAAACGCCAGGGGACGGAGGCAGCACTGGTGTGAAGCAAACCGATTGAAGTTTTGACCCCAACCCCATCACTAACTCACTGCTTGGGTTCTCAGAAGTGTCAGTCCTTGGGCTGGGATTGTAGCTCAGCGGTAGAGCGCTTGCCTCGCATGCGTGAGGCCCTGGGTTCGATCCTCAGCACCACATACAAAGCAATAAAGACATTGTGTCCATCAACAACTAAAAAAAAAAAAATTAAAAAAAAAAAAAAAGAAGTGTCAGTCCTTGAATCCATGAAGTGAGGATACTGTGTTCTCAGTCTTCACCCTAACTGATGTACGAGCTTAACAAGCTAACACTTCCCCTTTAAGCCTCAATTCCCTCTTAAGTAAAGCAAAGCTAACCACACCTGTGTTGCAGGAGCGAGGGGAGCCTGCGTGCTGGACACCATGAAGCCCTCGCTCAATCTCCTCCCCAGCTCTGACTGCCCTGCCTGAACAATCTCTGCAGGTGTCAGAGGATGGAGCTACAGGTGAGGTGAGGGCAGAATCGGGCTTAATGGGAGAAGATGTAAAGAGGTGCATCTGGGCCTCACACAAGGGAAAACATCCTGAAAGTCATAGGAAGGGGCTGCTCCGTGAGATAGTGAGCACCCTTCACCACCGGAATCCAGAGGCTGGAGGACCACCTGATACAGTATCAGCAGACGAGTTCCACCCTGATTAGCAGGTGAGTCCAGGTGTCTCTGGAGCTTGGCTCCAGGTGAGATGGCTTCAGGTAGATAGCATGGTGTAAAGAGCACTGGGTGTCTGGAAACCTGAGTACCTACCCCTACCCTGGCTGCTACCCTCAGAGAAGTCCATTTACTCAGGATCATAATTCTCCCATTTGTCTAATAAAGGGGTTGGACTAGCTCAGTGTTTCCCTAGTGTGGCTGATCATCGCTGGCCAGGAAGCACATTAGATTCTGGACTACAATCTCCCATTAGCACTGCTGAATTAGAATGTGCTGGAGCCTCTCCTGTGCTCCATGGTTGCAATGAGGAGCCTCGTGGCACTACCTCACAGTGCCACAAGGGGGCAGCAAAGCCCAAGAGATGCCAAGCACTCCTGTCCGAACCCCGTTCACCCTGCCAGACATTCCCTCCATCCTCCCTCCTCTCTCCCTCCTCTCCCTCCAGAGTATCTAAAAAGGGTTGGACTTGACCCTGGGAGGATGGAGCTTAGTTCGTTTCCCTCTGCCATGTGATTGGAGAATAAAGCTACCTTCCTTGTAAGGAGAACAGGAAAAGGAACTAACCTGAGGCAGGCATCTTCCTAAATAAACCAAGTGATTTGCCCCGGGATGCGTGTGCTCTGCGTATCAAGTGTGTGGAGATGGCATCATTGTCTATACCATACCTGTTTAAGGGGCTTGGACAGGGTCTCACCAGTCAGGGACAGAGGAAGGACTTGAACCCAGTACCAATTCAATTCCAAAGCCTGGGGGTCTTATTCTTACACAAACCGACTGCTTCCATCAGTAGCTGTTCATATCAGGACCTTAGAGCCCTGCAGATGAGGCCCAGAAGGGATTCTTACACTGAAGGGAGGAAACTGAGGCTCAGAGAAGGAAGGACATTGTCCCATAACACATCCTGAGCCAATGATGCTGCCCAAACAAGAACCCAGGTATCCCAGCTTCCTTCTTCCTCCCAACTAGGGATGTGGTGAGGTGCACAGACTCTGGAGCTGAATCAGGGCTCCTTGTTTGCAAGCTGTGACTCTGGGCAAGTGGCCTGACTCCCTGCGCTTCGGTTTGCTCATCTGTAAAATGAATGAGACATTTCCACCTGTAGTTAGATGTGCCCTCTTCAACCTCCACTCCCTCTTCCTTCCTGATTTTGTGCAGGTTTCCATCCCTTGTGGAGGTGACCCTGGACTTTGTCATCAGCCTGAAGATGAAGCAGTGGTAAAAAGACAAGAGCCAAGGAATGGAGCTGGACCCTTCTCCTGACAAGCTCCTGACGTCCCCTACAGGAGTCCAGCCTACCCCTGGACTTCCAGTGAAAGGAGGTGATGCCTGGAGTCCTCTTGAGCCAACCATCCTGTCACTAGCCCTGGAACTCATCTGCCAGATTCATGACCTGAGGGAGATGCCCCCTGCCAGGACAACCCTGTAAGTCCCGGAGGGCAGCAACCCAGGGTCAATGAGAGCCAGTCCTACCACACTTCTGTTGTCCACACAGACACTGCAGCCAGGACTCATGGTCACAGCCACACAGTGCAGACACTGGCTGAGACCCAGGCTCTGGAGCTAGCCACTAGGGCTTAAATCAGAGTCCTGCCACTTGCTAAAGATGTGACCTTGGGCAAGTCACTTAACATTTCAGAGCCTCCATTTCCTCACCTTTAAATTAAAGACAATAATAACAGCCCCTGCTTCATAGAGTTATTTTGAGGATTAAATGAATTAAGATATGTGAAGTCCTGAGAATGGTGTGTGGCACATGATAAGCTCAATAACTCAAGCTGCAAATGTTATCATATCTGTTTTCAAAAGGTTGCTGAGGGCCTGGGGTTGTGGCTCAGTGGCAGAGCGCTCACCTAGCACGTGTGAGGAACTGGGTTCAATCTTCAGCACCAAAAAAATAAAAATAAATAAATACATACATACATACATACATAAAGGTATTATGTCCATATACAACTAAAAATATTTTTTAAAAAAAGGTTGTTGAGGGCTGAGATTGTAGCTCAGTGGTACAGCACTTGCCTCGCATGCATGAGGCACTGGGTTTGATCCTCAGCACCACATTAAAAAAAAAAAAAAGGTATAAAAAAAGGTTGCTGAGATCTTGCCAGGCTGGAATGCATTTCTGGCCACCTGCCTTGTGAAGCCAGTGTAGTTATCTGTGATGGGATTGTGGCTGGAGGGCCTGGGTTCATGAAATTGTTGTGTGACCTTGAGGGACTCATTCTCATATCTGGGCTCAGAACAGCTGGGTGTAAATAAAGTAACATGCCAGTGAGATCTCTTCACCTGCTGGTCTCCTCTTGCTTCCTGGACTTGTTTTTGCCTTGCATCCTGATGCGAGTCCTGGTGCCAGGACAATGCAGGAGCTTTATGGGTGTCTTTAGATTTAGTGGACACCTCTGGACCTCTTGGCTCTGGGCACTGAGCCAACTATTGGAATCCTTCTTCCTCCTTCTATTGGACAGAGGTTGAAAGAAGTCCTGGTCAGGGTCAGGCAGCCTATTTCCATGCCCTGTTGTCTGTTGTCTCCAACATGAAATTCTTCCTCTGTTTTAAAGAAGGGGGCTCTGCTGGGTCTGGCAGATGATGCAGTAGAACCTAGGTTCCATTCATACACCTGAGTCCCTGAGTCATGTGCCCTCATTCATTGAGCGAGGGGTGGGGGATAATAGCTTCATCCAAGACCATAAAGACAAAAAGAAGGGGAAATATAGCTTGCTAAAGGAAAATTGAACCACTGCAATCAGAAGGAGGGAATGTTCGCCACATGGGCGAGATGGCAGAGACACGGGAATGGGAAAGTCTCAGGTCGTGCAATCTGAGCTCTTCCTTACCTGGAGCAGAGCAGGTGTGGTGGTTGCATGCAGCATCACGCTCTGGGATGGCCACAGCCCTGCATGCACGCCTCTCCTGCAGGCCCGACTCCAGAAACCCTCACAGCACCCCTGCAATGGGGGCATGATGAACCCTGTTGCAAGAAGGGAAAACCAGCATGCGTCTCTTCTTCCTGTATCGTGAGAAGCAGCTAAGGAGCTGGCCCACTCCCTCCACGGGTGAGAAGGGGGAGAATCCCCCTCTGCAAGCCTGAGCTTCCCTGTCATAGTCACCTGTCGTGACCTGTTGACCTGTGTGTCCTCATTATAGATGGTGAGCTGGAGCCTGGCTATTCCTCCCTGTGGTTCTAGAGCCTAGAATCAAACTGGGCTCCTACTATCAGTAAATGCAGAGGAACAGAGAAGAAGGAAGAAAGGAAGGAAGATCCAAAGCCGAAAGGGCTCAGAATCAGGCACGAAAAGGAGGCAGTGAGGAAGAAGGAAACAGAGCAAGGAGTGCAGGAAGGTCGACTTAATCGCAGGACATGACAAGATCAGGAGTGCCATCAGCGGAGCCAGCTGTACATAAGATGAACACCAGAAGTTCAGTAGAACAGAGTTGTGGCTTTACTGTGCAGGTGTGTTGATGGTAATGGCACTGACATAGGAATTCTGATACCATCTTGTAAGGTAGATTAGAGCAAATCTATTGTTTAGGGGAACAATGGTTGTCATAATCTGTGAGAAAGGGTTAAAAATGTGGCAGTTAGCAAAGGAAAAACCCTGTGCTGTGCATAAAAGTGGAGATCATCAGTATGTGTGTCTCTGTCTCTGTCTCTCTCTCAGCATAGCAACAATAATATTATACTACAAATGAACATGCTTAGCAACCAGTTCTTGATTTTAAATATGATTCCTTAATTAAAAAGAAAAACAATGATGTGGCTATTCACTGTAGTATGCTGATTTTAAGTCCTTTGTGTATAAACCGAGGAGTGCCATAGCTGGGCCAAGTGGTGGTTCCTTTCCAAGTTTTTTGAGGGATCTCCATACTGCTTTCCAATAATGGTTGCAACCAATCTGCAGTCCCACCAGCAATATATAAGTGTGCCTTTTCCCCCACATACTCACCAACTTTATTGTTGTATTGTTGCTTGTATTCTTGGTAATTGCCATTCTGACTGGAATGAGATGAAATCTTAAGGTAATTTTTTTCTTTTTTCTTTTCTTTTCTTTCTTTTTTCTTTTCTTTTCTTTCTCTTTTTCTTTTTTCTTTCTTTTTTTTTTTTTTGTGGTTAAGGGGCACTTAACCACTGAACCACATCCCCAGCCCTATTTTTGAGTTTTATTTAGAGACGGGGTCTCATGGAGCTGCTTAGCACCTTGCCCTTGCTGAGGCTGGCTTTGAACTTATGATTCTCCCGTCTCAGCTTCCCAAAGTGCTGGGATTACAAGTGTGTGTCACCGCACCCAGCTGTGCCTATGTCTTTGATCCACTTTGAGTTGTGTTTCATGCAAAATGAGAAACAGTGATTTAATTTCATTTTGCAGCATATGGACTCCCAGTTTTCCCAGCATTATTTGTTGAATAGGCTATCTTTTCTCCAGTGAATATTTTTGGTGCCTTTGTCTACTACGAGATAACTGTATTTATGTGGGTCTGTCTCTGTGTCTTCTATTCTGTACCATTGGTCTACATGTCTGTATTGTAAAATTCACAGGACCAGGAGAAGATGAATTAAGCCACTCGGCAAGGCTTTATTGGAAGGCGAGCCCTCGGACCATTTCCCCGTCCATCAGAGCGGGTCAGGAGAAATGGCGTCAGAGATTTCGTGCTTAGAGAATTTCAAGAAAACCCGGTCAGGAAGGGGAGGGGTTGGGTACAGGAAGAGAAGGCCATAGT